>JARBWK010000001.1:40224475-40413061 GCA_030556195.1 Anolis apletophallus | reverse complement strand
CCCTGCTCTCTGTGCCGCCTCCTTCGCAGGGGACAAGAGAAAGGGCCTTCTTGGAGTGTATATATATATATATATATATATATATATATATATATATATATACATACATACATACACACTACATCTGCAAATGCCCGGTCAAACAGCCAGGTCTTGACCTTCTTGCGAAATGACAGAAGGGAGGGGCTGATCTGATGTCACTAGGAAGGGCATTTCAAAGCTGAGGAGCCACCACTGAAAAGGCCCTTTCTCTTGTCCCCTGCGAAGGAGGCGGCACCGAGAGTACTAGGAAGGGCACTAGGAAGGGCATTCAGTGGAAGGGCATTCAGCCTTTTCAGTGGTGGCTCCTCAGCTTTGGAATGCCCTTCCTAGTGCCCTTCCTAGTGCTCGGTGCCGCCTCCTTTTCAGAAAGGAAGAACATACATGTGTCTGATTATATATATATATATATATATATATATATATATATATAATCAGACACACGTATGTTCTTCCTTTCTGCCTCCCCTGAGACTACTAGGACGCAATGGAGCCATGTCTTCAAACTACAGGAAAGGGGATTCCACCTAAACATTAGGAAGAACTTCCTGGCTGTGAGAGCCGTTCAGCAGTGGAACTCTCCGCCCCGGAGTATGGTGGAGGCTCCTTCTTTGGAGGCTTTTAAACACAAGCTGGATGGCCATCTGTCGGGGGTGCTTTGAATGCGATTTTCCTGCTTCTTGGCAGAATCAGGTTGGAATGGATGGCCCATGAGGTCTCTCCCAACTCTAGGGTTCTATGGAACATGGCCAGACGGCCTGGAAAAGTCATCGCTACACTTGCTAGAGTTGGAAGAGACCCGAGTTCAACCCCATTCTGCCAAGAAGCAGGAAAATCGCATTCGAAGCACCCCGACAGATGGCCATCCAGCCTCTGTTTAAAAGCCTCCAAAGGAGCCTCCACAACACTCCAGGGCAGAGTGTTCCACTGATGAACAGTTCTCACAGTTAGAAGGTTCTTCCTAATGTTCAGGTGGAATCTCCTTTCTTGTAGTTTGAAGCCATTGTTCCATTCCGTCCTAGTCTCCAGGGCAGCAGAAAACAAGCTTGCTCCCTCCTCCCTCGGACCTCCCCTCACATATTTATACATGGCCATCATGGCTTCCCAAGATTCTGCACTGACCATTTAAACCACTTCGAAGCTAGCTTCGAAGTGGCGGTCTCAGAACATACTCTCCCAAAAAGTGTGCGAAATAAAGCCCTTAATGCATCCCAAAGCTCTGTGGTTTTGTTATCGCTATCTGTACCACCAACTGGCTCCAGGCTTTCCTCTTAGGCCCCCCACCTGGACTGTCTGTCCACCGGCTGCCAATTTCCTACCGGGCACAATTCGAAGTACTGGCTCTAGCCTTTAAAGCCCTAAACGGTTCTGGTCCAATTTACATGTCCGAACACATCTCTCCCTATGAACCTCCAAGATGTTTAAGATCATCCGGAGAGGCCCTGCTCTCAGTCCCTGCTTCACAGGGGACAAGAGACAGGGCCTTTTCAGTGGTGGCGCCTCGGCTTTGGAATGCCCTTCCTAGTGACATCAGATCAGCCCCCTCCCTTCTGACATTTTGCAAGAAGGTCAAGACCTGGCTGTTTGACCGGGCATTTGCAGATGTAGTATGATTATTAAATTGAGACCTAAGGAACAACGCCGCCGCAATTGGAAATCAACTTAATAATGAGACGCTGATATTGTGTTTTAAACTTTAATTGCTAATTTGTATATGATATGATTGTTAGTAACTGTTGATGTATTTATCTTGGGCAGTCCTTGCCATGTGTACACCGCCTCGAGTCGCCTTCGAGCTGAGAGGGGCGGTATAGAAGTAGAGTAAATAAATTAATATAATCCAGTTTCTGAATCCAGATTATCTGCTTTGAACTGGATTATATGGCACAGTGAGCACTGTTCAGCAGTGGAACTCTCTGCCCCGGAGTGTGGTGGAGGCTCCTTCTTTGGAGGCTTTTAAACAGAGGATGGATAGTCATCTGTTGGGGGTGCTTTGAAAACCATTTTCCTGCTTCTTGGTAGGGGGTTGGACTGGATGTCCCAAGACGTCTCTTTCAACTCTGCTTCCTAATACTTCCAATTATTTCCAATAGCATTATTACCACTAAAAATAAAATCTTTTATTAAAAATTTAAAAAAGGAAGAACTTCCTGACTGTGAGAGCTGTTCAGCAGTGGAACTCTCTGCCCCGGAGTGTGGTGGAGGCTCCTTCTTCAGAGGCTTTTAAACAGAGGCTGGATGGTCATCTGTCAGGGATGCTTTGAATGCAATTTTCCTGTTTCTTGGCAGAATGGGGTTGGACTGGATGGCCCACAAGGTCTCTCCCACCTTAAATATTGTTTAAACAGTGGAATGCAGTGTAGTCTCCTTCTCTGGACATTGTTCAACAGAGGCTGGATGGCCAAGAGGTCTCCTCCAACTCTATGATTCAAGTGTGAAGAGGGTCCTTCCAACTCTATTATTTATTATTTATTTATTTCCACCATTTCTACCCCGCTTCTTCTCAACCCCCGAGGGGGGACTCAGAGCAGCCTAACAACGGCAACAATTCGATGCCAACACAGCATACATATAATAAAAACCCAAAACCAGTTAAAATTAAATACATTAAATTACAGCTGGCATTAAAATTAGTTAAAATACAATTAACATTAAAATACATCATATATATTCACATCAGTTAAAACAGTATTCCGTCCATAACTGAAGCATTGGGTTTTAGTCCACCAGTTTGCCATTTCAATCCAATCTAAAGTGCCGTATCGTGCTAATGTGCAAACGCTTGATCCCATAACCAGGATTTCACTTTTTTTTCCTGAATGCCAGGAGGGATAGGGTTGATCGTATATCCATAGGGAGTGCATTCCACAGACAAGGAGCCACCACCAAGAAGGCCGTCTCTCATCCCCACCAACCACGTTTGAGAAGTAGGCGGGAGCGAGAGCAGGGCCTCCCCGGATGATCTTAAATTACGAGGTGGGCCGTAGCGGCTGATGCGTTCGGACTCTATAGTTTTATGACTCAAGTGTGAAGAGCAGGCCTGGGCAAACCTGGGCATTTCAGGTGATTTGGACTTCAACTCCCACAATTCCTCACAGCCTCAGGCCCCTTAGGGAGTTGAAGTCCAAAACACCTGAAAGGCCCAAGTTTGCCCAGGCCTGGTGAGGAATTGTGGGAGTTGGAGTCCAAAACACCTGAAAGGCCCAAGTTTGCCCAGGCCTGGTGAGGAATTGTGGGAGTTGGAGTCCAAGACACCTGAAAGGTCCAAGTTTGCCCAGGCCTGGTTAGGAATTGTGGGAGTCGAAGTCTAAAACACCCGAAAGGCCCAAGTTTGCCCAGGCCTGGTGAGGAATTGTGGGAGTTGAAGTCCAAAACACCTGAACGGTCCAAGTTTGCCCAGGCCTGGTGAGGAATTGTGGGAGTTGAAGTCCAAAACACCTGAAAGGTCCAAGTTTGCCCAGGCCTGGTGAGGAATTGTGGGAGTCGAAGTCTAAAACACCCGAAAGGCCCAAGTTTGCCCAGGCCTGGTGAGGAATTGTGGGAGTTGAAGTCCAAAACACTTGAAAGGCCCAAGTTTGCCCAGGCCTGGTGAGGAATTGTGGGAGTCGAAGTCCAAAACACTTGAAAGGCCCAAGTTTGCCTAGGCCTGGTGAGGAATTGTGGGAGTTGAAGTCCAAAACACCTGAAAGGTCCAAGTTTGCCCAGGCCTGGTGAGGAATTGTGGGAGTCGAAGTCTAAAACACCTGAAAGGCCCAAGTTTGCCCAGGCCTGGTGAGGAATTGTGGGAGTTGAAGTCCAAAACACTTGAAAGGCCCAAGTTTGCCCAGGCCTGGTGAGGAATTGGGAGTTGAAGTCCAAAACACTTGAAAGGCCCAAGTTTGCCCAGGCCTGGTGAGGAATTGTGGGAGTTGAAGTCCAAAACACCTGAAAGGCCCAAGTTTGCCCAGGCCTGGTGTTGAGGAATTGTGGGAGTTGGAGTCCAAAACACCTGAAAGGCACAAGTTTGCCCAGGCCTGGTGAGGAATGTGGAGTCGAATTCCAAAACACTTGAAAGGCCCAAGTTTGCCCAGGCCTGGTGAGGAATTGTGGGAGTTGAAGTCCAAAACACTTGAAAGGCCCAAGTTTGCCCAGGCCTGGTGAGGAATTGTGGGAGTTGAAGTCCAAAACACTTGAAAGGCCCAAGTTTGCCCAGGCCTGGTGAGGAATTGTGGGAGTTGAAGTCCAAAACACCTGAAAGGCCCAAGTTTGCCCAGGCCTGGTGAGGAATTGTGGGAGTTGAAGTCCAAAACACCTGAAAGGCCCAAGTTTGCCCAGGCCTGGTGAGGAATTGTGGGAGTTGAAGTCCAAAACACTTGAAAGGCCCAAGTTTGCCCAGGCCTGGTGAGGAATTGTGGGAGTTGAAGTCCAAAACACTTGAAAGGCCCAAGTTTGCCCAGGCCCGGTTAGGACTTGAGGGAGTTGAAGTCCAAAACACCTGAAAGGCCCAAGTTTGCCCAGGCCTGGTGAAGAGGGTCCTTTGAATACGATTTTTCCTGCTTCTTGGCTGAAAGGGGTTGGACTGGATGGCCAATGAGGTCTCTTCCAACTCTATGACTCAAGTGTGAAGAGGGTCCTTCCAACTCTATGGTTCTATGACTCAAGAGGGTCCTTTGAATACGATTTTCCTGCTTCTTGGCAGAAAGGGGTTGGACTGGATGGCCAATGAGGTCTCTTCCAACTCTATGCCTCAAGTGTGAAGAGGGTCCTTCCAACTCTATGGTTCTATGACTCAAAGAGGGTCCATTGAATACGATTTTCCTGCTCCTGGGCTGAAAGGGGTTGGACTGGATGGCCAATGAGGTCTCTTCCAACTCTATAATTCAAGTGTCTAGAGGGTCCTTCCAACTCTATGGTTCTATGACTCAAGTGTGAAGAGCAGGCCTGGGCAAACTTGGGCCTTTCAGGTGTTTTGGACTTCAACTCCCACAATTCCTCACAGCCTCAGGCCCCTTCCAAGGGAAGGGGCCTGAGGCTGTGAGGAATTGTGGGAGTTGAAGTCCAAAACACCTGAAAGGCCCAAGTTTGTGGGAGTTGAAGTCCAAAACACCTGAAAGGCCCAAGTTTGAGGAATTGTGGGGGTTGAAGTCCAAAACACCTGAAAGGCCCAAGTTTGTGGGGGTTGAAGTCCAAAACACCTGAAAGGCCCAAGTTTGAGGAATTGTGGGGGTTGAAGTCCAAAACACCTGAAAGGCCCAAGTTTGAGGAATTGTGGGGGTTGAAGTCCAAAACACCTGAAAGGCCCAAGTTTGAGGAATTGTGGGGGTTGAAGTCCAAAACACCTGGTAGGCCCAACCTGGTGAAGACGGTCCTTTGAATACGATTTTCCTGCTTCTTGGGGTTGGACTGGATGGCCAATGAGGCCTTTTCTAACTCAGTGATTCTATGAGGCCTAGCAATGACGTCACTTTCCACCCGGCAAGCCTTGCGCCACTCTCAGAGCCAGCCTTTCCTTTTCTCAAGGGGGGACGTCATTTCCGGCGAGGCCTGCGCTCCTCTCACAGGCCTTTTTTCCTTTTGGCCTCACCGCCGCCATGTTGTCCCATCGGCCCTCGCGGCTGCCTGGCAACTGAGGAGGAGGAGGAGGAGGAGTGGTGGGCCGGAGCCGGGGCATGAATGGTGTGTGTCGGCGGCGGGCGAGGCGTTGATGTGGCGGCGTCTGTGCGGGGCGCGGAGAGCCCTTCCCGGCCTGAGGCGCTGCGGAGGCGCCCACCCTCGCCGTCCTGCGGGCATGGCGCGGGCGGTGGTGCGGTGCGTGCGGTCGGTGCCGAAGCTGAGCGTGTCGTTCGTGCTGGGCGAGGGGAGCGCGCGGCACATGCAGCGCGACCAGGCCGAGCCCCTGGGCCGGGCCTTGGCCCGCATCGCCACCAACGCCGGCAAGGGCGGCGCCAAGAAGAGCAAGAAGGCGCGCGGGGCCGAGGCTGAGGCCGGGGCCGGCTCTTCCCCCGCGGCGGCGCCTCCCTTCCCCTCCGCCGGCGGTGCGCCTCTTCGGGCAGGACGGGCAGGCGGTGCCGGAGGAGGTGCCCAACGCCGAGGCCTGGCAGGAGGGCGCCGTGCTGCAGATCGGGGAGGCCCGCTTCCGCGTGGAGCGCAACCTCCGGCCCTGACGGAGCTGCACCTGCCCCGCGCGCTCCTGGCGGGCTTCCCGGCCTGCCCGCGCCTCCGCGCCGAGTTCGGCTCCGCCGGGCACTGCCTCTTCCGCTGGTTCCAGGAGGAGAAGGGAGAAGGCGGCGGCTGGGAGGCCATCGCGGCCGCGGAAGGGCGCGTGTTCACGCCGGGCAACGCGCAGGTGGGCCGGCGCCTCAAGGTCCGCGTGACGCCCGGCGACGGTGAGGGCCGGCTGGGCCTGTCCCGCGAGGCGGAGAGCGGGGCTCCCGTGGAGGCCGGGCCGGGCGCCTGCTCCTTCGACGCCCGCCACCTTTACACCCGCCGCCCGGCCGGGCCTTCCCGCTCCGCGCCGTCAGCTACAACGTGCTGGCCGACGCCTACGCCCAGAGCGAGCTCTCCCGCACCGTGCTCTACCCGTACTGCGCGCCCTACGCGCTCGAGATGGACTACCGGCAGTGCCTGCTCCAGAAGGAGCTGCTGGGCTACAGCGCCGACCTGCTCTGCCTCCAGGAGGTGGACCGCGCCGCCTTCGCCGACGGGCTGGGCCCGGCCCTCGACGCCGCCGGCCTGGAGGGCCTGCTCCGCCTCAAGGAGCGCCAGCACGAGGGCCTGGCCACCTTCTTCCGCAGGGACAAGCTGCGCCTCCTGGCCCGCCACGACCTCGCCCTCCACCGCGCCCTCCTCGACCTCCCCGACCACCGGCCCCTCCGCGACGCCCTCGACGCCTGCCCCGCCCTCCGAGACAAGGTGCTCCAGCGCTCCTCCGTCCTCCAGGTGAGCCCGGGAAGCTTCAACACAGGCCGCCTTGGGCTAGGCTTCCCACTTTTTGATAGAAGAGATAAGGGACATTTACGGGATTTGTCACAAAAATAAGGGACACTTCATAAAAACTTGAAACTCAAATGTTTAGGTAGAAATAGTTTTATTAACAGAATAAGATAATGATTGAAACTCACAAAAGAAACCGACTTGCACATGTTTCTGCATGTTTTGTCATGCAGAAAAAACATTATTAGAACTACCTTATTTTCTCCATCTGTATGACTTTGCTGACTTTAAAAGTGCACTGTCTAAACATTAAAATAAAATACATTTGATAAAACAGTACATCATTATTATTATACCAATAGTTAATGGTATAGTATAGTATGGGATACACAGCATTGTAAGAACATAAGAAGAGCCATGCTGAATCGGGCCTCAGCCCATCTAGTCCAGCATTCTGTGTCACACAGTGGCCCACCAGTTGTACACAGGGATCTCTAGCAGAAAGGAGGGCAAAACCCTCACCTGCTCCCGACCCCCACAACCAGTACCCGGGGAAATCCTGCCTGCCTCCATCAACACAGAGGTGGCACTTGGATGTCCATTTCAGTAACTACTGATTCCCTTGGTATCCATGAATCTGTCTAATCCTGCCTTGAAGCTGTCCAGGCTGACAGCTGTCACAACCTCCTCTGGAAGTGAGTTCCATAACCCAATGACCCTCTGGGTGAAGAAATATTTCCCTTTATTAGTCCTAACTTTCCTACCTTGGAGCTTTAGGGAGTGCCCCCTAGTCCTAGTGTTGGGTGACAGAGAAAATAGTTTTTCTTTATTTACCTTTTCTATCCCATGCATGATTTTATACACTTTGATCAAGTCACCTCTTAAACGCCGTCTTTCAAGGCTGAAAAGACCAAGGCGTTGCAACCTGATTTCGTAAGGGAGCTGCTCCATCCCTTGGATCATTCTTGTTGCCCTTTTCTGTACCTTTTCCAGTTCCGTTATATCCTTCTTGAGGTGCGGTGACCAGAATTGTACACAGTACTCCAGATGTGGCCTCACCATAGATTTGTAGAGAGGCAATACAACATTTGCCGACCTATTTTCGATTCCCTTCCTGATCATGCCAAGCATAGAATTTGCTTTTTTGTATAGTATTTGGATACACAGCTAGGCCTATTTTAAGAGTAACTCTCAAGCAACCAGAAACTCTTTATCCAACATGATCTAACATTCCCCTTGGGTAACGGTTAATTGAGTCTACTGTACTTTGAAAAAGTCCTGTATCAACTCTTCCTTCTAATGGGAATGCAGGCAAACACACACTCACAAGTGCGTGACTGTCAGCCTGCTCTGCAAGTTGGAATCCCCGCGCAGGCGTTGCCGTGGAAACCTCAATGTGTGCCTTCCTCTGGTCAACCCCACCCAGTCTTGTCCTGTTAGTCGATAATAAGGGACAGGGCCTGAAAAAACGGGACACAAATTTTAGGGCCAAAATAAGGGACGTCCCTTAGAATAAGGGACATATGGCAACCCTAGCTTGGGCCTTCCCTCCCTTCTTCCCTTCAGGCAGGGCAGGAGCCAGGATTTTGCTGGGGGGGGGGTGAGTCTGGGTGAGATAACGATAACGATAGCAAACCTTTTGTATTGTTATCCCAATACCCCCATGCATATGGGACATATTGAGCTTGGTCATCAGATCGTGATATGAATACACATAACAGTTTAAATAATGTACCAGTAAGGCCTTCTCGCGGACCACCCTGAGAATTTGGGGGGAGGGGGTGAAACCCCCAAGGTCCTCCCCTCCCCCCAGCTTCCAAAGAAGGAGCCTCCATCTCACTCCAGGGCAGAGAGTTCCACTGCTGAACAGCTCTCACAGTTAGGAAGTTCTTCCTAATGTTCAGGTGGAATCTCCTTTCCTGTAGTTTGAAGCCATTGCTCCATTGCGTCCTAGTCTCCAGGGCAACAGAAAACAATCTTGCTCCCTCCTCCCTATGACTTCCCCTCACATATTTATATATGGCCATCATGTGTCTCCTCTCAGTCTTCTCTTCTGCAGGCTAAACATGCCCAGCTCTTCTCATAGGGCCTGTTCTCCAGACCCTTGATCATTTTAGTTGCCCTCCTCTGGACACATTCCAGCTTGTCGACATCTCCCTTAAATTGTGGTGTCCAGAATTGGACATTCCAGATGTGGCCTGACCAACAT
This sequence comes from Anolis apletophallus, assembly GCA_030556195.1. Lineage (NCBI taxonomy): Eukaryota > Metazoa > Chordata > Lepidosauria > Squamata > Anolidae > Anolis > Anolis apletophallus. Next base: position 40,403,901 of record JARBWK010000001.1, on the reverse strand, counting down.
AATATTATTATTGAAATAGAGTAATTATAAGCAAATAAATACAAACTTAATGCAACACATTTTTAATATACATGTATGTTTCATTTGTATTTAAAGTATTAATTCTTTGATGTTTAGCCAATTGAACTGGATTATATGGCAGTGTAGACTCATATAATTCAATTCAAAGCAAATAATGTGAATTATCTGTTTGATAATCTGGATTATATAGCATTGTAGAAGGGGCCTGAGTCAACTCTGATTTATAGTGTCCCTATCTGAGGATTTTCCTGACAGACTTATGCAAAGGAGGTTTGCCATTATCTTTCTTTTAGGCCCCTTCTACAATGTTATATAAAATCCAGATTATCTGCTTTGATAATCTGGATTATATGGCAGTATAGAAGGGGCCACAGTCTGTGTGACCTGCTCATGGTCACCCAGGAGGTTTCCATGATAGAACAGTGATTCAAACCCTGGTTCCCAGAGTTCAAATCCAATGCTCAAACCACTACATGATGCTGGCACCCACACTTATAAAGCATGGGGAAGAGGATAACTCAGTACAGGCCCATAGCCAGGATTTTGATTCGGGGGGTGGGGGTCCGATTCTGAGTGAGAGAGGGTCTACCCTAGCAAACCTTTTGTTTCGTTATCCCAATACCCCCATGCATATGGGATATATTGAGCATGGTGATCAGATCATGATATGAATACACATAACAGTTTAAATAATGTACCTGTGAGGCCTTCTCGTGGACCACCCTGAGAATTTGGGGGGGGGGGCCTCCAGCCCCCTCCCCCCCCCCATGTGCTTGCCTCCAGGGCCCTCAAGAGCATGCCAAAGAAAGCCCAGCCTCCAACCGATCACTCTCACCTGCACAGCAAAGCCACTTCCTTGGAACCGCAGTACATCTTCAGTCTAGATGAGGCTGCAATCACAAGAGATAAAGCGGGATGCAAATACTTACTTACTCAGGAGATCCAAATGAGATTGTCCTCCAAGTGCGGTTCCCCGGAGGTGGGTTCGTGGGTAACTGCGAAGCCCTGTTCTTGACCCACATCTTCTCCCGCAGTGAGGGCATCGGTTTCCAGGTAGAAGGTGGTCCCGGTCGGGGTTGGCTTGACATGCCTTCCTCTTGGCACGTTTCTCCCTTTCTCCCTCCATTTGTGCCTCTTCAAATTCTGCAGCATTGCTGGTCACAGCTGACCTCCAGCTAGAGCGCTTAAGGGCCAGGGCTTCCCAGTTCTCAGTGTCTATGCCACAGTTTTTAAGGTTGGCTTTGAGCCCATCTTTAAATCTCTTTTTCTGTCCTCCAATATTCCGTTTTACATTCTATATATAACATGGGTTTTGTCCCTGGGTTATAAATGCCATTTCCTAATTGGTTCTTGTTGGGGAAAACTCTCAAAATACAGCAGAGCATCTGAAATACAAACAAGATACTTGGAGTGTTCTGAGTTTTCCGGGCTGTCTAGCCATCTTCCAGAAGCATTCTCTCCTAACCTTCTGCCCACATCAATGACTCGCATTCTCAAGAGGTTGTGGGGACTGTTTTGAAACTAGGCAAGTAAGATTTATATAATGTTCAGGGTGGGCAAAAGCTCTTGTCTATTGGAGGCAAGTCTGAACGTTGCAATTAGCCAGTTTGGTTAGCATTGAATGGCCTTGGAGCTTCAAAGCCTGGCTGATTCCTTCCTGGGGGGTCCTTGGTTGGGAGGTGCTAGCTGGCCCCGATGGTTTCCTGTCTGGAATTCCCCTGTTTCTGAGTCTTGCACTTTATTTACTGGCCTGATTTTAGAGTTTTTTAAATACTGGTATCCAGACTGTTCATTCTCATGGTTTCCTCCTTTCTGTTGAAATTGTCCACATGCTTGTAGATATCAATGGCTTCTCTATAGCCTGACATGATGGTTGTCAGAGTGGTCCAGCATTTCTGTGTTCACAAATAATATGCTGTGTCCAGGTTGGTTCATCAGGTGCTGTGCTACGGATGACTTCTCTGATCGATTTAGCCTGCAGTGCCTTTTATGTTCCTTGATTCATGTTTGGGCAATGCTGTGTTTGGTGGTCCCTATGCTATGTAGACTTGTCCAGCTGCATAGTATACGGTAGACTCCTGCCAGAGGTGAGAGGATCCCTCTTGTCTTTTGCTAAACATCTGTTGGATTTTCTTAGTGGGTCTGTAGATTGTTTGTCGGTTGTGTTTCTTCATCAGTTTCGCTATGCAGTCCGTGGTTCCCTTGATGTATGGCAAGAACATTTTTCCTCTCCTATCTACAGACCTCACAACCTCTGAGGATGCCTGTCATAGATGTGGGTGAAATGTCAGGAGGGAATGCTTCTGGAACATGGCCATACAGCCCGGAAAACACACAGTAACCTAGTGATTCTGACCATGGAAGCCTTCAACAAATATAATACTCATAACACATGAGTAAGAGTTACGATGGGATGTATGACTGGATGAAAAATGCTGCCCTCCTTTATAGAGCACTCTACAGCTAGTTAGAAGTGAACAGACAAAAAGACAAACTGGGTTGTTAATGGCATACTATAGCTTTCCAGGCTCACGTAATGTTGTTATCTCCCTGTTGACTGATGTCTGTCAAATATTACTCAAAGGTTCATTTTGTTGAGTTAGAGATAATATTAACAGACCTGAAGTCAGTTTTAAAAAGATAAGCACTTTAACATTGATGGAAGCCTTCTGGTTGGCGGTTCAGATCTAGGGAGTAGGGTGAGCTCCTGCTGTTAGCCCCAGGTTCTGCCGACTTAGCAGTTCGAAAACATGCAAATGTGAGTAGATCAATAGATACCGCTTCTGTAGGAAGGTAATGGCACTCCATGCAGTCATGCCGGCCACATGACTTTTGAGGTGTCTCCGGACAACGTCGGCTCTTCGGCCTAAAAATGGAGATGGGCACCACCGCCCAGAGTTGGACTCGATTAGACTTAATGTCGGGTAAAACCTTTACCTTAACATTGATGCCCGGATGAGGAGGAAAATAACAATGTTCAGCAGTGGGATTAAAATGCAGTGCAACCAATCTGATTTTGCAGTACTAGTTATCGCAGATTAAGGTCCTTTTTAATGTTGCAAATGTTCTTAGAAGTATTTATTGTATTATATTTTGTATTTTGGGGTTACCCTTGAAGATGGCCCGGAAATTACAACTTGTCCAATGATTGGCAGCCAGATTAATAACCAGGGCGACTTACAGAGAGGTCAACAGGTCAACCCCCCTGTTTAAGGAGCTTCATTGGCTGCCGTTCATTTTCCAGTCCCAATTCATGGTGCAGATTATCACCTACAAAACCCTAAATGGTTTGGGACCCACCTACCTTCATGACCATATTTCACTCCATGAAGTAGCCCGAGCTCTTCAATCTTCGAGGGAGGCCCTCCATTCACCCCTGCCGGTTTCACAGGCTCGTCTTGTGGGTACAAAGGAGAGAGCCTTCTCCTCTGTGGCCCCCTGACTCTGGAACTCATTGCCTGGAGAGGTTAGGAAAGCCCCCACCTTAGAAACCTTTAAAAAGAATCTTAAAACCTGGCTGTTCCTTTGTGCTTTTGGAGAGTAGTCACACAACCTTAACTATTGCTCCACTCAACATTACAGTCCCTGGAGTACACTCCCCCCTTGTATGAAAGCCTGTTTTTAACCTCCCTCTTTTTGATCTCTCCCTTGTAAATTTACTCCTCTTTTATCTCACCCTGAGTTTTAGTATTTTATCTTGTACATGCGGCCCGCTCATTGTCATTGTGTTTGTGGATATTGCATTTGTATATTGCTTATTGTATTTATATGTTTTATGTTTTTTATTTTATTTATGTACAGTATTTATATTCCGTTTTTCTCACCCTGCAGGGGACTCAGGGTGGATTACAATGTACATATACATGGCAAACATTCAATGCCATAGGCACACAACATATATAAACAGACACTCAGAGGCTATTTAACATTCCAGCTTCTGGCCACCAGGGGAGCTGTCGCTTCCTCATTCTTTGCATACTTCCTGGAGATTTTCATGGCCTTGTAAATCAGTTAAATTAGCATCCCCACAAAGGTATCTAAATTTCCTACTTGACAGATGTAACTGTCTTTCGGGCTGCAAAGGTCGACAACAAGCCACACAATTTTGGTCGGGAGCTCACTCCGACCCGGGCTGGCTTCAAACTCATGACCTTTCGTTCAGTAGTGATCTTAATGCAGCTGACTCCCAGGCAGATGTGCCACAGTCCCGAATGTCCAGAAACCTCACAATTTTTTTTAAGGGAGTGGAGCCTTGCCTTCTTCAGAAAAGGACAATAAGAAACACTTCAAAATAGCATTCAATATATTCAATCAATCACCTTTTTCCAGCACAAGAGATTTTAGGATCTACTCCTGCAAAACAGAGGAGGACCCCCTACTAAAATTACTGACACATGATGACTCCCTGTGGGGGGATTCATATTCATATTTGACTATGCCATTTGTTGTGTCCTGGTTTTTATTTTATTACAATTTGTTGTCAGGGCTTGGCCTCATGTAAGTTGCCCCAAGTCCCTGTTGGGGAGATGGTGGCAGGGTATAAATAAAGTTTATTATAAGTTTATTTTTATATAAGTATTCATAAGAGCATTTCTTCCAGGTTTCTGTTCTTCAGACTATAAATGAGCCTTCAAGACAAATCTGTGTTGCCAACACTCACCTATACTGGCACCCAAAAGGTAATTTCTTTGCTAATCTTTGTGATGGTCTTGTTTTGGGGTATGGGGGCTGAATGAAGAATTGAATAGTGCTGTGTGGGGAGAGGATTTTCCCGAGTTCATGCCTGAACTTGTGCTCCATCAGAGAAAAGAAACATTGTGACCATGTGTGGGAAAAGAGGTTAAGAGACAGAATAGAGCTGACAATGAATAAAATGACTGGTTGGTTAATTGGAGTTGCCTGTTGCATGTAAAGATGGTAAGGAAATAATTCTAGTTATAGCTGACCATATTGAATAAACAGTATATTAGGTTTTTCTAGTTTTCACCTTTTTGATGAAACATGATGGCAAAAGCAGATCCTTTTTCCTTTTTTGTCTTGCATTCTTAGGTGGAAACATCCGTCTGATTCAAATTGCAATAGCATTATCGCATCTTAGGCACGTAACACATGACTTGTATCCTGGCATACCTCTTTTATTCTGTGGCGATTTTAATAGCACACCATCAACTGGAACCTACGGTTTTGTCATTAATGGCAGTATTGCTGAAGACCATGAGGACTGGCGATCAGACGGAGAAGAACCCCATTGCAGCATGTCTCTGACTCATCCGTTCAGACTTAAAAGTGCCTGTGGAGAACCAGCCTATACTAATTATGTTGGAGGCTTCCACGGATGTTTGGACTACATCTTCATCGATGCAGATGCTTTGGAAGTTGAACAAGTGATTCCACTGCCAAGTCATGAAGAAGTAACCACTCATCAGGCCTTACCAAGTGTTTCACACCCCTCAGATCACATAGCACTAGTATGTGATTTAAAATGGAAGTAGACTTTAAAAGGGGGGATACTTTGCCTTTATGCAAGGCGTTTTGACTATTTTTGGGCAACTTGGTCATAACTTTTTACAGAGAATAAAGATTAAAAAGTGTTTACATGTCCATCAGTAACTTTATGCCAAATTCAGTTCTTTCTAACTTCTCATATCTGGAATGCTCTTAGCCAGTGCTTCATTTTTCTATTTTGATAGGAAAAGTTCTCAACAATGAACATTCTTTTGAATTTGCATTATACTATTGCCTATTGAGGAGGTTTTAAATAGGTGATCAGAAGTTAGTGTTTTGCTTAAGCTAAATTTTATTTTTCAAAAATGGAATAACTGGAATGGTTTTGGAAGAAAGTGTATTCTGTCAGTGTCTTGATATTGCCTTCTGGGAAGAAGACGTTCCTTGACAAGCAGCCAACATGTATGCTTCCCACATGAAACTATCCATATTAATTTAGCATTCCAAAAATAAATTGCCTTCAGGTGACCTGTGGGGGTGGTGGAAGTGGGGAACCTCGTCTGTATAAACCAAATTCATTGTGCTTAAATAAATTTAAAAAAATCATGACTATGTCTGAGCAGTATTTCTTTCTAAATAAGGAACATTGATCTCCAAATGTTTGCAAATAATAACGACTAGCTTTGGTCACATACTGTAGTGTAAATATATATCTTTTTAAATATAGTTTGCACATGACAGGTTTTTTTTGTTCTCAGAGTTAAAACAATGAGTAACTTTAAAGGCTCTGAGGGTTGAGTTTGCCTGTCTGTAGGCCATGCCGCCATCTCTAAAAACCAAGCAAAAAGAAAACGTTTTAGAGATCAGCACAATATGACTTGGGAATAATCCATACTTTCTGTATTATTTTTATGTTGAAAGAACATCAGGATTGCAATCATAAGCTCGGGATAGATGTTTCGCGCAGTCTACCATGCCCACTTTTTTTTTAAGATGACAAATTCTTGAGCTACAAAAATGAGGTAACCATGTTCACTGGTCTGCCTGACTACGTTGTGCAAATTTCTTGCCTGTAATCAAGGCACCAAATCATGACTGATCTTGGAAATTTAATAGGGTCAGAGGCAACGGTTAGTACTTCGGTGTGAGACCACCAATTAATATCAAGTGCTGATAGGCTAGGGAGGGAAGAATATCTTCGCTTACCTAAGAAAACCTTACAAAAGTTGAACTGTCCACATTGTTTTGTTTTTTTCTGTTTTGTTTGTTTTGCTAAATTGAAAACAAGGCAAAGATTATAGAGATCCGTTTATTCCGAGGTACAAAAAAACTATTGAAAAAGAATGTCACACATTCATATTATCAGTTCCACAAACTTACAATTCAAGAGGTATACACAAATTAGAAATAACATTAATCCATTTAGCCTTAAGAATTTACAGAGTCTGCCTTCATGAAGATACATTCAGTAATAAAATTTAAATCCAAGCTCATTTTTACCTTGGCAACATGTAGCTTGGTGAACAATAATTGGCAACAAAATAAGTCAAAATACTGTAAAATCCTGCCCAAACCAGTTCCAGATACTGTATAGTAACCAAGATGCAAACTACTTTTTGATGCAACAAGCCTAGACCACTTCTATCAAACAGGTCCCTAGTGCGAAAGTCATCCGGTTTCAGCTAGCGCTTTGATAGCTCATTTGACAGCCAGTCAAGTCCTTCATACAGACCAGTTCCTTGTGTGGCGCAAGTAGCTTGAACATACCACTGTTGGGAAGGAGGAGAGGATTATTACATTTCACAACAATCTATCTTTTAAAACACTGTCACCAGTTGAAATTGCCATGCAAGAGATATTTCTAGACCACCCAATAAGAGATATTTCTAGACCACCCATTATAGAACACGACTCAAAATGACAGGATGGGCAAACAGGATTTCCTCCTAAAATAAACAATTGTCTCCACAGTCAAGAAAAAGGTGGGCTCAAGGGAAACAGGGCTACACTGAGGAACTCAGAATAATGCAGTATGATCAGACAGATGCTTCTAATTCGACTTTCTTCCCAATAGGATGGCATTACAAAGAGTGCTCCAGTCTTCAAAAGCTGCTTTTCAGGAAAGCACTATTTAATTTGTTGTTCATAAGGTCAAACTAATTAAATTGGGGATAAGGAGAAGTAATTCAATCAGGGATAAGGAACACGTAGCCTTCCCCATGCTCTCGGACTGCAACTCCTATCCAAAGTATTAGATAGACATACTAAGGCTGAAGACAGCTGGCAGTTCAACAACACATGAAAGACCACAAACTCACTACCCATGCACTAGATGCATCAGAATAAGAAGAATAGATGCCGGCATGCTGTTAATAGAAAACCTCTGTACTTACACTTCTGTTTCGCACAGTCCGAAGGCCAAGTTTATCTGTCATTTCATTGACTGCCATAGCATGTGGCAAGTCTTGTTTGTTTGCAAAGACAAGCAGCACTGAATCTCTCAATTCATCCTCTTGAAGCTGAAAGGAGAAACCATTCTAGTTAAATCCTTCTATTAACAGCTCCTATAACAAACTACAAAGGAAGTGTCATCTCGCAGTTTCAGGGTACAGAACAGTGCTACTCGATATCCTGAACTTTGGTTTTCCTATGGTGCTTTTGAAAACTCTCCTTTACTAGCAAGGGAGAACTCAGCAAGCCACCAAACTTTGAATTCATGCTAAAAAGACTTACCATTTTCTGCAGTTCTTTTGCAGCTTCCTCAATTCGGTCTCTGTCATTGCTATCTACCACAAAAATAAGGCCCTGAAAGAAATTTATATGATAAGCTTAATGAGAGAGTCTGCAATATTAGATACAGATGAAGACCTTAGGATATAGATTCAGTATATGATTGCTGCGAATTTCCTTTAAAGCAACTGAAAATAAAACTACTAAGTGACTAGACCTGAAACTCTTATTCTGGTCATTCCATCCCAAATAGAATACTATAGGGCTGGAAAAGGTGTCGTTAAGTATGATCTCATGTTAATTTTTAACTGCACAAATATAAATGATTTGTCAGAAATGAGGAAAATGAAGAACATTTGAATGGAAAAATGGTAAACCATAAATAACACGTTCCCATTCATGTATACTCCTGCTCTTTGTTGCTAGGTCCACAGGGAGTTAGAAATGCCTTTTACCAACTTTGCTTGGTGAACTGCTTGCTGCCCCTTTCCTCTAACAATTTTATTTTCTGATACCACCCAAGTTTTGAAAAAAAAGTGTTTGCTTTCTGTAAAATGCTATCTTTAACGATGGTCTGGAAATAGAGCTAATGCAGAACTTTTCAGTGCATTTATTTTATTTTTATTTTTTCACGATATTTATATGCCGCCCTTCTCAACCCCGAAGGGGACTCAGAGCGGCTTACAGCAAACTAGAAATACAACAAACTACATTACTGCCATAGCACAATATAAGTACTACACATCACATTGCACTATAACATTATATCGCAATATCATTAGTAGTATTATATTGTATCAATGTATATACAATATATTATACCAAACTCATAATATATCATAACTATCTTATACTACAATACATTTTATAACATATATTATTATAAAATAATACATTATATTACATTACTATTATTATAATACAATATATTGACATTATAATATATATTACATTATAATTTAGAGATGAAGGTTGAATATAACATCTGTCATTAACTTTGGCACATCAGTAGTAGTTTCCTTCTAGCTCCAATCCAAGATGAGGGCATTTCTCAAACACATCAAGCATGAAAGTATCGAATCCTCTGTACCTAATGGAATACCTCATCTCATATATTTGTCCCTACCAAGACTAGAAAGAACAGTCCTATCTGGTTCTTTACTAAATTTGTTTCTATGTATTATTTTAAATGTTTTTATCTATGCTGTGTCACCTTGGGTCTCTCAGGCAGTGTAGTAACACATGTAAGACAGAAATGCCTTAAATAAATAAATGATCTCTGAAAGGGCAATTCATGGTAACAGTGGAGATTTAAGAGAAGGTAGAGCTTTTTATGAGCCCATTAAAGAGAGAGTTATAACAGTTTTTGTTTGACAGAGGTTGGAGAACTTGCCTGTGTATTCTGATAATAATGCCACCAGAGTCTTCTGATCTTATCTTGACCACCAACATCCCAAACAGTGAAACAGATGTTTTTATACTCTACTGTTTCCACATTAAAACCTGTAAAAAGGCAAAAAGCAGTTATTATGAGAATACAGAGCACTGAACATCCAATGTTGTAGCACAGGGCTGTCCAACATCTTCGGGCCCAAGGGCCGGAATGCAGGTGACGGATCACCTTGGGGGCCGGAGCGGAGGGCGTGGCTGCTCACGGGGGCATGGCCGCAGTGGGGGCGTGGCTGCTCGTGGGGGGCGGGGGCGCTCCCGCCCTGGTGCGCATGCCCAGCGTCCTGCGCGGCCCGCCCCTTTTCGGCGGGGTGACGTCAGGCACCACACCTGACGTCACCCAGCCCCGGGGGCGGGTCACGCAAGATACCGGGCTTGCGCGCCAGGGAGGGATCGCCGCCGTGTCCTTGACTCTTACTGCGGCGCGCTGAAGGAAGGTAAGCTCCGGGCTTACCTTCCTTCAGGCGCGCTGCTGCAAGAGCTAGAGAGACGGCGGAGAGCGGCTTGCCGATCTCCCGGCCCGCCTCCCACCCTGGCGCGCATGCCCGGCATCTTGCGCGACCTGCCCCTTTTGACGGGGCTGGGTGACGGATCACCTTGGGGGCCGGAGCGGAGGGCGTGGCTACTCGCAGGGGCATGGCCGCAGTGGGGGCGTGGCTGTTCGTGGGGGCGGGGCCGCTCCCGCCCTGGTGCGCATGCCCAGCGTCCTGCACGGCCCGCCCCTTTTCCGGCGGGGTGCCTGCAGGGGCCACACCAGTAGTCTCCCTGGCCCTTCCGCCCTGGCGCGCATGCCCGGCATCTTGCGCGACCCGCCCCTTTTCGGCGGCTGACGTCACCCCGCCGAAAAGATGCCGGGCATGCGCGCCAGGGCGGGAGGCGGGCCGGGGGATCGGCGAGCCGCTCTCCGCCGTCTCCCTAGCTCTTGCAGCGGCCGCGCCTAAAGGAAGGTAAGCCTGGGAGCTTGCCTTCCTTCAGGCGTGGCCGCAGCAAGAGTCAAGGACACGGCGGAGGGCGGCTCGCCGATCCTGCCCTGGCGCGCAAGCCCGCGAGCGGCCCTGCGCGAGCGAGGAAGAGGCGGGGGGAAGTCCCGCCCCTAGGGCATCTGACGTGGCTTCCCTCCGCCTCCTCCTCACTTGCGTCGTCCCCCCTCCTCGCGCCCCCCCCAGATCGAAATTTTTCAATTTTTTTAAAAAAAATTTTTTTAAAAAACCTGATGTCTTGCAGGGGGTTAGGGGTCTGTGGGGAAGGGGCTTGGGGGCCGTGTACGGCCCCAGGGCCGCCAGTTGGACGGCCCTGTTGTAGCATAAGGTTGACTTTATAAATACAATCACAAGTGTCTTGGTGTGTGATAAATGGAAGGGCACTAATTTTCTAGAGAGCATCATATAAATAAAATATATAGAAATTAACCATCAAGAATTCCTGCTAATGCTTATATGTTCATTTAGTCATGCTTAGAGTTCTAAAAAGCCCAGGTACATATAATACTATTTAAGAAAACAAGTTTTGTTTGTATAAGGATGCCTTTGATTTTTGTTTGTAGATCACTTCTGCTTTCTGCAAGATAATAATATAATAATAACTTTATATTTATACCCCACCTCCATCTTCCCGAAGGGATTCAGGGCGGCTTACAAAGGGACATGCCCAACAAAACAGGTTAAAATAAGCATTGAAAAACAAGCCATCTTAAACATCAATAAACATAAAATCAGACTACAATATAAAAACAATTAAAAGCAATATCATGGCTGAGCAAATAAAGTGCAATATTCTTTTTCTAGATCATCATTATAAACACAGGAAAATATGGTCTTGAAAGCAACCGAATAGAAAACATAAGGTTTCTAGAACTATTTTCTTTTAATCTTATTTAAGCCACCTTTGTTTCATTAAAAACTATGTTGCCTTCAAAACATACTTATTTTATTGGATATTGGATAATCACTGGTCACATAACCAAGTGGAGGAGTATGAGCTGAGGATCATAACCTATTGGATTATGACCAATTGGGCAAACCATAATCTTTATATTCTTTAGGAAAAGAAATGGTATCCACATGCATTTATGCTTGGCAATTGGCTTTCAGCCGCTAGACTGATTTCCAGGTAAATCTGAACAGAGAATATACCAATGCTCACTCATATTCTAGTTTTTTTCTCCCTCTCTCTATAAAAGATATTCAGAAATGTTGTTAAGTGTTCCATAAACATCTTTATGAAAATTTATGAGCATAGCCATATGTATCACAAGCAAAGTATGGAAAGTAATCCTATGGATTTTGTTACGATGTATTTAATGGCAAAGTTCTGTTTATTCTAGTATGGTCACAAACAAAAGTTAATGAAAAAAATGGGGGGGAAAGTTGCTATATCTAGAACACTGGCAAGATAGAGTGTCTTTATTTTCTTACCGATTGTAGGAAGTGTAGTGACTATCTCTCCTAGCTTCAGCTTGAACAGAAGCGTGGTTTTTCCAGCAGCATCCAAACCAACTAGAAACATAAATTGTATTAGTTTGAGAAGTATAAAACTTGGACTTCAGAAAACATTTTCCAAAAATATTAAAATGTGTATTTCCCACCTCTGAATCTGCTTAAAAACTGTTTGAATGTAACTCCTCCTATGAAGAGATTAAGATCATCTGGGGAGGCCCTGCTCTTGGTCCCGCCTCCCTCGCAGGCATGACTGGTGGGGACAAGAGACAGGGCCTTCTCAGTGGTGGCCCCTCGGCTGTGGAACTCCCTTCCCAGTGATATTAGAGAAGTTCCCTCCCCCCTGGCCTTCAGAAGGAAGGTGATTACCTGGCTTTGGGATCAAGCCTTTGGAGATTAACTATAGAGCAATAATAGCTACAGAATATGCGTAATTATTTTTTACACAGCCCCAGATTATGATTGTGGGTGGCTTGATTTTAATAGTGAACTAGCTGAACCTGGCACGCGTTGCTGTGCCCTATTTAGGAGATGTGAGTACGTCTGGGTATGTAAGTTTTGGGAATGATGTGGCTATGTGTGTTGTGTGTGTATATATGTATGTATGTGTATGTATGTGTGTATATATGTGTATGTTTGTGTGTTTGTGTTTTTATATGTGTATATATGTGTAGTTGGTTTTGTGTATGTATTGGTGTATATGTATATATGTCTATGTGTTTATGTGTTTGTGTATGTATGTTTTTATGTGTGGGTGTTTGTTTTTATATGTGTTTGTGTTTTTCTGTATGTGTGTATATATGTGTATGTGTGTGTATTTTTGTTTTTTGTGGGGCTGTAGATATTTATGTATGTGTGTATTTGTATATATGTGTGTGTATATGTGTATGTGTGTGTATATGTGTGTGTTTGTATGTGTGTGTATATGTGTATATATGTTGATGTGTATGTAGTATGTGTGTGTATATATGTGTGTGTGTGTGTATGTTGGTGTTGTTTTGTTTGGTGGTTTTTGTTTTGTTTATGGTTGTTTATTAGTATGTGTTTTGTAATCTTGTCTGTGTCTTCCATGTCCTTTTGTGTGTTCTTTTTCCTGCTGTCTTTCTTTGTGGGTTTGTGCCTGTTTGTCGTTCGTAAGATGCTGTTTTAGGAGGAGGGTCTGGCGGTGGGACTACACTTCCCAGAAGGCTTTGCGCCGGCCTTTGGGAAGGAAGGGGCGTGGCTATGGGGCTACACTTCCCTGATGGCTCCGGGTCTCCTGTGTTCTCTGTGAGCGGCGCAGAGCCTTCTGGGACGTGTAGTCCCATGGCCAGGCCCACTTGCTGTACCGACTGGCAGGCGTTGCTGCACCCGGATATTGCGGGCGATGGCCTTGGCTCCTTCTCCGCCACGTCCTCGGCCTGCCTCGGCGGCTCCCATCCGTTACCGGAGCCAGCTGGGCCCCTGGCCTCCTCCCCGCGCCTCCTTGGCCTCCTCCGTCGTCTCTTCGGGAGTGGGCCGTGGCCCGGGTTCCTGAGGGGCTTTGTTGTCGGTGTGGATCGGGTTTCGGGAGCGGCTGGGAGGCAGTTAGGGTTCGGGAGTGTGGTAAGGTGTTTTTCTGCGGATGCAGGGTGGGAGGGAGAGTTGGAGGAGGAGGTGGGGCGTGGTTTTCTTGTTGCTGTCGCGTTTGTGACGTTTTGCGCATGCGTGGTAATGTAGTTTTTCGGTGGTGTTTTTGGGGGTGTTGTTTTGTGTTTTGGGGTGTTTTTGTGGGTCGGCTATGGACCTTGTGGTATGGATTAGTGGCCTGTGGAGTTTCGTGTGTCTGGGACATGTAGTTTTTGCATCCATTTGCCTCGTTGCACGACCACTCTCTTTTTATAGATATAGATGAAGTGTCTTTATATGTTTTAATGCGCTTTAATTTTAATTTTAAAATTTAACTGAAATGTATTGTAATTGTCTATTCAAAGGCGTTGAATAGTTGCCTATATGTATATGTCGCGAGAGGGTGTCAGAGGCGTTGCCAAAGACCCATCAGAATACACAGTATTTTCTGTTGGTCATAGGGGGTTCTGTGTGGGAAGTTTGGCCCAATTCTATCATTGGTGGGGTTCAGGATGTTAGGAATTGTGGGAGTTGTAGTCCAAAACACCTGAAGGGAGGGTCAAAGTTTGCCCAGGCCCTGCTCTCCCTGCTGTTAGGAATTGTGGGAGTTGTAGTCCAAAACACCTGAAGGGAGGGTCAAAGTTTGCCCAGGCCCTGCTCTCCCTGCTCTCCCGGCTGTTAGGAATTGTGGGAGTTGTAGTCCAAAACACCTGAAGGGAGGGTCAAAGTTTGCCCAGGCCCTGCTCTCCCTGCTGTTAGGAATTGTGGGAGTTGTAGTCCAAAACACCTGAAGGGAGGGTCAAAGTTTGCCCAGGCCCTGCTCTCCCTGCTGTTAGGAATTGTGGGAGTTGTAGTCCAAAACACCTGAAGGGAGGGTCAAAGTTTGCCCAGGCCCTGCTCTCCCGGCTGTTAGGAATTGTGGGAGTTGTAGTCCAAAACACCTGAAGGGAGGGTCAAACTTTGCCCAGGCCCTGCTCTCCCTGCTCTCCCGGCTGTTAGGAATTGTGGGAATTGTAGTCCAAAACACCTGAAGGGAGGGTCAAAGTTTGCCCAGGCCCTGCTCTCCCGGCTGTTAGGAATTGTGGGAGTTGTAGTCCAAAACACCTGAAAGGGAGGGTCAAAGTTTGCCCAGGCCCTGCTCTCCCTGCTGTTAGGAATTGTGGGAGTTGTAGTCCAAAACACCTGAAAGGGAGGGTCAAAGTTTGCCCAGGCCCTGCTCTCCCCTGCTGTTAGGAATTGTGGGAGTTGTAGTCCAAAACACCTGAAAGGGAGGGTCAAAGTTTGCCCAGGCCCTGCTCTCCCTGCTGTTAGGAATTGTGGGAGTTGTAGTCCAAAACACCTGAAAGGGAGGGTCAAAGTTTGCCCAGGCCCTGCTCTCCCGGCTGTTAGGAATTGTGGGAGTTGTAGTCCAAAACACCTGAAGGGAGGGTCAAAGTTTGCCCAGGCCCTGCTCTCCCGGCTGTTAGGAATTGTGGGAGTTGTAGTCCAAAACACCTGAAGGGAGGGTCAAAGTTTGCCCAGGGCTGGGCAAGAGAGAGCAGAGTAGTCCATTTTACGGGGAAGGGGGGTTTGAAGGAGGAAAGCCATGTCGTCGTCGTGGTCCCCCGTTGCCATGTTATCCCCCCGCCCATGCCTCTGTCGTGGAAACAACCCTCGCTTCCGAGGATGCTCACGCCAGGCCTGGGCCGCCTACCCCCACAGGCCCCTCTCCTTTCCTCTCCCCTCAGCCGCAGTCCCTCTCACCCATGAGGATGCGCATCTGCTTCTTGCCGAAGAGGCGCGAGAAGAGCGAGGAGAAGCTGAGGCCCATGGCGGCGGCGGCGGAGGATGAGGGGGAAGGCGGCGGCGGCGGCGCAGAAGGCGAGGGCGGCGTTCCTCCCACGTCGTCGGTCGTCGTGATCTCTGCCTTCCTTCACGGAGGGAAGCTCCAGCTCTGTCCCCGGCGAGCCCGCTCGCTCATTTTTGTTCCCTCGGCTCGCCACGTCACGCCTGCCTCGGTTCCAACGCGGACCAAATCGCGTCGCGGCCTCCACATCCTCGCAACTTCGAAGAGGCCTTCTCGGTCACTCACGCGGAGGACTACGGCTACCCAGCGGGCTATGCGCCGGAATGCCTCAGCGCTTATGGCTCCCAGGCGCAAGGCAGGGCGGGAAATGTAGTCGAGGCGGTTCAGGTGGGGGGCGGGGCTCCGCCTGGTGGGAAAGTTCAATCACAGCCTTCGCCTCCCTTCGAACTTCCGCGTCTTCTTGCCGCAATGCATTCTGGGAGGCATCCAGGCTCCCCCTGAGGTGCCCGCAGCTGACCTGGACGGAAGCACAGGGAGGCGGAACAGCCGCGGCTAAAAGAGCTCCCCCTGCCGCCCGAAGTGGTACCTCCCAGGCACAAAAGGAGGCCGTGCGCGGACTGTACCACTTCAGGCGGCAGGGGGAGCTCTCCTGAATGCGGCTGGGGCAATGGTTCAAGCAGACGGGATTGTTTCCCTCCTGCCAGTTCACTCTCATCTTATATTGACGTCATCACGTCGGGCACGTCACTTTGGAAATTGTAGTCCAGAGTTCTACTCCTAGCTGCTGTGTTGGTTTCTAATACGTGTATTTTCTTTTTGCTTGTGGGTAAACAGTATTCCTTGCTGTTTCTTTGTCAGTGTTGATGTGGAGATTGTCTGGTGGTTTGCCCACTCTGGAACATGCAACATAGCTTTGTCCCTTTTTTAGGGGTCCCTTTCAAATCTATGAACGTCTTGCGCATGATTCACGCTCAAAGCGGATCAGAGGGGCCAAATGGGGAACTCCAGCCCCGGCGGCCTCGCGCATGCATGCTTCACACCCGAGGGACACTACTTAGCTTTCAAGATTATATGGAACTAGCTGTACCCGGCACGCGTTGCTGTGCCCTTTTTTGGAGATGCGAGAAAGTCAATCATCCACGGTGTGCCCTCCTCTAAACTGCAGTTGGATGGAGTGTGGGTCATGGGGGGCATGGTGTGTCAAGTTGGGTCTTTATTGGTCTTGGTTCTGGGCCACAGTGGTCTGTGGGGAATGATGGGTTTTGAAGTACTACAAATCCCGTTTTCCATGGTAGTACTTCACGTCCCATCATGCATGGTCGGGGCTCTGTGTGCCAAGGTAGGTTACTGTAAATTCAGGCCATACACAATGTCCCATGAGCTGAGGCCTAGTTAGGAACAGCAAGTTAATGAAGCCTTACTGTCAATTCAGGCCATACACAATGTCCAATGAGCTGAGGCCTAGTCGGGAGAATCAAGTTAATGAAGTCTTACTGTCAATTTAGAGCGTAAACAGCTTCCCAGTAATTGAGGGCTAGTTAGGGAAATCAAGTTAATGAAGCCTTACTGTCAATTTTGGGCGTGGTCTGTGATTTTTTGGGGTGTAAATTTTAGGTTGGAAGTGATTTGTGTGTTTGTGTTGGGGATTGGCTGAGGCCTTTTCCTTATTCTGTTTTGGCAGTTTATTATGGATCGGAATTTTCATGTTGGCTGGCCAGTGCAGCAGTTATGCAAATCCGCCCTTATTGGCAGCCAATCATGTTGTTCAAAATGTAGAGGCTGGGTGAGTCTTTGGCTGCCCCGGAGGATGCTGGTAAATGTAGTTTTATTTTTACTCGTTGTTTTGGGGGCCTTTTAGGTTTTGGGGGGGAAAGTTTCTTTGCTACAAACATACCTTGCTTGAGGCCTATTTCTGTTGGCAAGTATTGTGTTTCTGCGTTGTATGGTTTCTTTGTTTGAGGTATACATCACATGACGTGAACCCATTTATATAATAGATAGTTTTCTTTAGGATAGTTATCCAAAGACAGCAAGAGTCCAGTCTGGCTTTAGGCACCAACTCTCGATAAGTAATAGTAATTGTATTAACTGTAACATCAATAAATAAACAATAAATAATAATAAAATGAACTTAAATTTGATTGAATTTAAATTTTCGCTAGCCGAAAATTATGAGAAAGTTTCTCAATTGATAATTGATTTATTAGTTATGAAATGGTGTTAACAAGTAGCCACCAAAGTGAATAATATTAATAATTAATAATTAATATTAAATATATATATTATAATAATTTCCAAATTAAGAAGTTTGTATTCATTATACGCTAGTCAGAGAAATATGAGTTAGATTCCTAGCTGTTGCAGCAGCGGCGGATAAAAGGATCTGAGGTGGCAGCCCCTCCCACTGGCTATATATGCTCGAGGGGATGTGGGCGGGGCTACAATTTAAAGTGATATTAACTTCTTAAAGATTCCGAACTGTCTGCGCAGGGCGCAGGAAATACCATAGGTGCTATTCACAGCTGACCACGAAAAGAAACTATATCTCTCTGGGTGTTTGTGAATCATATCTATGGCTGGATGGCTCTTTGTCAGGAGGGCTTTGATTAGGTTTTCTTGCCCTGGTGCAGGGGCCGTCTAAGGTAATTTTATATGGTAAGCGAACATTATTTTGCCCCCCCCCCCATGTAAAACAAATATACAATTATAATATCACAATACCATTAGTAGTATTATATTGTATCACTGTATATACAATATATTATAGCAGTGTTTCTCAACCAGTGTGCCGTGGCACACTAGTGTGCCGTGAGCGATCATCAGGTGTGCCGTGGGAAATTGGAACCTCCAGGAGGGGAGGGGGGAGAGTCTAGTGTGTTGAAGTACAAAAAAACTAAGAGACCAACCTCAATAAAGGCACAAAATTACAAACACCCCCCCTCCCCACCCGTTGTCTACTTGGTCTCTCCCTCTCCATGCATTGGGAAGGCCTGCCTCCCAAGTAGAGACCTCCTCTTGCCTCCTGGGGGTTCTGTGTGGGAAGTTTGGCCCAGTTCTATCATTGGTGGCGTTCAGAATGCCCTTTGATTGTAAAGGAACTATAAATCCCAGCAACTACAACTCCCAAATGTCAAGGTCTATATCCCCTGAACTCCATCTGCATTCATATTTGGGCATATTGAGTATTTGGGCCAAGTTTGGTCCTGATCCAACATTGTTTGAGTCCACAGTGCTCTCTGGATATAGGTGAACTACAACTCCGAAACCCAAGGTCAATGCCCACCAAACTCTTATAGCATGTTCGCTTGGTTGTGGGAGTTCTGTGTGGGAAGTTTGTGTCTTTCTGCCATTCCTGCCAGGATATCTATGTTGAGTTCATCGAAACAGGCCCAGGTTTCACACTGGGTGTATAAATACATTTTAAAAACATATAAACTATATGTATTACTGTGTTAGAGTGTCATTTTGGTTGGTGGCGTGCCCCAGGTTTTTGCAAATGTAAAAAGTGTGCCGCGGCTCAAAAAAGGTTGGGAAACACTGTATTATAGTTAGTACATACTCATACTATATTATATCATAATTATATTATACTACAGGGCTGTCCAACTTCTACGGGCCCAAGGGCCGGAATTCCGGTCACTGATCACCTGGGGGGCCGAAGGGTCTGCCTCTGCCCCTGCCCCCGCCCCCTCCCCTGGCTCCGCCCCCTCCCCGGCTCCAATTTACTTACAATTGACCTTGAGTTGTGGAGTTGTATTCACCTCCATCCAGAGAGCACTGTGGACTCAAATAATGATGGATCTGGACCAAACTTGGCATGAATACTCAATATACCCAAATGGGAACACTGGTGGATTTGGGAGAATGTTTCCTAATACCTTTGAGTTATTTGAGTCCACACTCAAATTGGGACACACCAAAAAAAAACCCAAACACCTCAATGCCGTCGCAGGGCTTGATGGGGCCTCCTTTCCCAGAGGCGGGTGGAGGAGGCCCAAAGAGCTCCCTCCCTCCCTGAAGGGAAAACAAGCCGCGGGGGCAGGCGCAAAGGAAGCCACGTTGCGCCCTGCACACGGGGGAAGGCAGCACAACAAGGGGGAGGGGGGCGCGGAGGAGGGGAAGGAAGCGTCACCAAGGAAACCGCGCTGAGAGACCCCTCCCCCTCACCCAACGTTCCACTGTTTTTAGATTGATTGATTCGAGCCAGGCCCTTCCTTGCCCATACTGCGGGAGCCCCGCCACAGGGCCGAAGCGGCAACGCCGCCGCCGTCTCCGAAGAGCCCCGCTGGAGCCGAGGCCAAGCTCAGGCCGGGCGCGGCGGCTCTCCCATCCGCGGGGCGGGAAGCGAGGGCCCTCCACAGGAAGAGGACGGAGCCAGGAGGGGCTTTCCCTGCCTCACTCCCCTCCTACCTCTCTCTGAGGGAATGGGGGCTGGCCTGGAAGCAGCCGCGAGGGAGGTGCGCGCCCAGGCCGCAAATCCCGCGAGACGCGAGATTTCGGCAGCTATCGTGAGACTACGCAGCCACAGACGGGATTTTGAGGCGAAAATGCCATCTGTGGCTAAACCCGGAAACCCGGAAGTAAGTATTTTTTATTTTTAATTTAATTTTTATTTTTAATTTGTATTTTATTAAAACAAGTTAGGGGGCCGGAGGGAAGGGGCCCCAGGGCCGCCTGTTGGACAGCCCTGTTATACTACATTACAATATAATTATAATATATTGACATTATAATATAACATTCTATTATATTATTATAAAATAATAAATAAAATTATCCTCTACTAAATATTTTCATTACTCCTATAAAACTCAAATAACCCAAAATAAAGTAAAATAAAATATTATATATTACTATTTGCCTGTGCAGTTGCGCCTGTCTCTCCTTGATGCTCCCAGCCGGCGCGCATGCACGCGGGGGGAGGTGGGCGGGTGTTGTAGGGTTCACACATGATTGGGCCTGGCGAGGAGTTCGCCTCAGCTCGCGGCGGCTACTTCCGGTGGCGGCTGTAAGGAGGCAATACGTCGCCAATACCGCTTTGGTTCCACTCCCCTCTCCCTTTGTCTCCGCCCCCTGCCTGCCCAATTGGGTCACCATATTCGGCGGCAGGGCGGAGACAAAGGCAGAGGGGAAGCACTCCCTGCCTGCCCAATATGGAGTGCTTTGCTTACAGGCTTCCGCGCACAGGAGCTACTGGGCATGCGCTGAGGTCTGCACTCAACTTCAGCTCCGGGGCAACTGCACCTGCGTGGAAACCTCCGCGCGTGCCCAGAAGCGGCGTCGGAGCGCACAAGGCTGGGGCCCAAAAGCAGGCAGCCGCGGCACTGCCTGAGGAACATCGGCAGGGCCAGGACAGTCTGGCCCGGTGGGCGCGGGAATTTGCCCCTTCCCAGATGGCGCCCCATGCGGCCGCTTCCTTGGCCTACCTGTAGGACCACCCCTGCCCTGGTGACAACGCAGAAAGAACCGCAACTTGGAAACATCACCCAAGGAGACTTTCTGCTGTGCTTTCTGCAACTGAACTTGCCTATCTCAGACTGGCCTTTTTAGTCATCAGCGCGCTTGTAAAAAGCGTGGGATGAGTCCTTCCTGAATCTTCGTTCGCAAAGTAATGCCGAGAGAGAGGGAGGAAGGGAGTTGGACTGGGTGGCCTTGAGTATTTCCTGTTGGTCATGGGGGATCTGTGTGGGAAGTTTGCTCCAATTCTGTCGTTGGTGGGGTTCAGAATGCTTTGATTGTAGGTGAACTACAACTCCCAAATGTCTAATTTCCCCCAAACTCCATCTGTGTTCATATTTGGGCATTTGGAATATTCATGCCAAGTTTGGTCCAGATCCATCATTGTTTGAGTCCACAGTGCTCTCTGGATGTAGGTGAACTACAACTCCCAAAGTCGTGGTCAGTAACCACCAAGCCCTTCTAGTGTTGGTCATGGGAATCCTGTGCGCCAGGTTTGGTTCAATTCCATCATTGGTGGAGTTCAGGATGCTCTTTGATTGTGTGTTAACTATAAATCCCAGAAACTGTAACTCCCAAATGTCAATGACTATTTCCCCCAAACTCCATCTGTGTTCATATTTGAGCATTTGGAATACTCATGCCAAGTTTGGTCCAGATCCATCATTGTTTGAGTCCACAGTGCTCTCTGAATATAGGTGAACTACAACTCCCAAACTGATGGTCAGTGCCCACCAAACCCTTCTAGTGTTGGTCATGGGAGTCCTGTGCGCCAGGTTTGGTTCAATTCCATCATTGGTGGAGTTCAGAATGCTCTCTGATTGTAGGTGAACTATAAATCCCAGTAACTACAACTCCCAAATGTCAATGTCTACTTCCCCCAAACTCCATCTGTGTTCATATTTGGGCATTTGGAATATTCATGCCAAGTTTGGTCCAGATCCATCATTGTTTGAGTCCACAGTGCTCTCTGGATGTAGGTGAACTACAACTCCCAAACTCACAAGGTAATTAAAATATTACAATTCCCTGGTACTTCGAACACTGCAAATCTCGAAGAGCCTGATCTGCCTCAGGGGAAAGAGGAGTCTTTTCCTAACTCGCATCCCATTTCTTGCTGATTTTATGAAGGCTATCAGGGCAGAATGGGCCATGCTGGCGGTTGCACAGCCATACCCTGCATCAGTTAAGAAGTATTAAAATTTGCCTGCTTGTAATGGATAAACTACAGTTCCCACATATTGCTGCCCCAGTGTGTACTCTGGTCTCATCTGCTGTCTATTCTAGAGATGGCAAGGTACTTAAAAAATCCAAAGGAGAGGGGCGCAGATACAGCATTTAGAAGTCATTTGAAGCAGCCTCTATGGCAGGGGTGCTCATTAGATAGATTGCGATCTACTGGTAGATCGTGTAGGGTGTCCTGGTAGATCGCAGGCAGGGAGGGAGGAAGGCTCAGTCCAAGTGCTGCCGGCCCTGGGTTATCTGAGGTCCTTTCCACACAGTTGAATAAAATCCCATGTTATGTGCTTTGAATCCGATTATATGGCAGCGTGGACTCAGAAAACCCAGTTCAAAGCAGATATTGTTATATGTTTCACATTTTTGTAGTGGGTAGGTAGATCATTTTGACTTGGTTGTTTTATAAGTAGCTCGCATGCTGAAAAAGTGTGAGCATCCCTGCTCTATGGCAATCAGCATTGCCTTGGCTATTTCATTTCTTTTTCCACAACAGCTTATATATGGGCCAGGAATCTGAGGTACATAAGGACAACATTAAACTGCATCAAGGCATTAACAAATTGTTAAAAGAAGTGGCCTTCTCTTCAGACATTAGGTGGTTGTGATTCAGCTTGATGCAAAGGCATAAGCAGCATCAGTGTAGTAAGGAGGCAGATTTGGTTCAAGAACTGGCATGTTAATGCATGTTCTAAACCAGGGCTGTCCAACTGGCGGCCCGGGGGCCGTATAAGGCCCCCCAGCCCCTTCCCTGTGGCCCCCTAAGCTTTTTAATTAAAAATGAAAATAAAAAATAAATAAAATAATATTTTTAAAAATACCCACTTCCGGGTTCGGGCAAGTATCGCGAGACTACGAAACCACACGGAGTTCGCTCTCAGCGTGAGATCACACCTGCGTTGAGAGCGAAATCCTGTGTGGCTTCTGTAGTCTCGCGATACTCCTGTTGTCGAAATCTCGGCTACTTAATCCCTGCGGCCCACGCTGCTGCCTCGGTCGGTCGTCGCCTCTGCTCGTAGTCCGGCTACTCCTGGATCCTGCGCGTTTGGGAAGGTAGGCTAACCTTTATGTTATTATTATGTAATTGTGTATGATGCCCCTTATGTATTCCCTCCCTGCATTTCCCCTTAGTAAAAGATTATATTTGATTGTATGGATGCCTCTTATGAATTGTAAGTAAATTGGAGCCGGGAGAGGGGCGGGGGCAGAGCCAGGGGCGGTGCAGACCCTTCGGCCCCCCAGGTCATCGGTGACCGGAATTCAGGCCCCTGGGCCGGTAGAAGTTGGACAGCCCTGTTCTAAACAAAGCAAAACTTCATCTTGTTCATCGCATACTTGAAAAAGGTCAATTAGTTTGCCAAGAAACAAATTCAATGTTAAGAATGTCACAGTCTATGGATCCTATTTCATGAGGTTTACTAAATAAATATGTAAACATGTCTGTAAAAGTGAATTTATTTCCTTTAAAAAATACATCTTGAAAATAAGCTAATGTAGCTAGTTTAAACTTACAATATAATGCTTCAGTTAATGAAGATTTAGTGACCATATTTTTAAAATGCTACTTATCAGCTGTGCAAAACTGTTACATATTAATGCAATAATGGCACTATTGCAGAAGTCAGCTTTTCCACCATTTAAGTTCAGCTTCTTATTTGGAATTCATGTAAGTGAATATTAAAAATACATATTCTTAAAAATACAAATGGCAGTTTATAGCTAAAAATTAAGGACTCCAAATGATGATACAAAATATCAAACAAAGGCATTTTTTTCCACAACAGGTCTGCAATGCACATCCCTCATCTAAATCAATAAAACATTAGCTGATATAGAACACAGTTATTTCCTGGCTCTGTTTTTGTATTCACATTCTTAACAGTGATGGTACCCAGTAAAACTGGCATAGCTCTTGAAATGATTCTTCTAAGTTCTATTTCCTACAGAGTTATAAAATTCTTATGTTTGTTGCATCATGTAGCAACAATTTATTGCCAACGAGAAATGGCTCATTATGCATATTTATGGTAGACACATTGGCTGCAATCCTTTTGGTGTCCAGTGGTAATTAATGGTTGCACTTTCCCTGGGTCACCCAGCAATGGCAGGGAAGGCAAACACAACCTGTTAGTTTGAGCAGCCATTTACTTCGATGTCTGATTTCCTTCACAAAGAAGTACCTGTAGCTAAGCTATGACGGACTATACTTTTAGTAAAGGTAGGAAACATAAAATATGACATAATAGTATAACACTATTCCCAAAACTTTACAAAATTTGACTGGGCAAAAATATTACAGTAGTGTTCCTGTAACAGCCACGGGACTGATTTACTTTGGAATAAATTATTCATCCCAACCAGCAGGGACAGATTATATTAAAAATGTTTCTACACAGGGTCTGCTCTTTGGGATCAGCTGCAAATCCACAAAATAGTGAAGGAAACTTTGATATTTAATATGCAAGGTGTATGCATGGCCCAACTAAAGCAATCTCATATGAGCAAGCTGCCCTTGAAGCATCTTCTCGCCTCCCTTATGCCGGGCACATGCTTCAACGCAGTAGTCTCTACTGCACACTGCAATCTTGTTATCCTCTTTTTTGCAATTACGATTAATAGGTGCACACTGCTTTTATTTCTACAGCATCGTCAGTGCACATGGCTAATTACATAGAATAAATATGACAGACCCTTATTTTAACATAGGGGGCAGATTTTCCCCCCCACTGTGACACCACACCAAATGCCTACAAGAGGGATTTTTGGCAACTTGCTAGGGGCCAGTAGCCAGGGGTTCAGTGTCTAGCACTTTGAGTAATATTGTCCTAAAGAGCTTGCAATCTATAACAGACACAGGAAAATAAATCAAGGAGGGAATGGGGGCATAGCAAACATGGAAAGAATATCCTGCTACTTCAATTACACAAGTATAAGGATCCAAAGACTTCTCAGATAAGTTAACCTTGGAGGAAGCATGAGAAGAGAATAAGAGACAGCTGTATGTAGGAATTCTACAAGGAAGTTGGCTAATTATATAGAAAATTTGAGTCAATGAATGTCTAACATTTGAATTTCAGTACTGCGATTTAAAATTTAGATTACCATGATAAGGTGAGCACAATTTTTAAAAAATGAGAAACACTCATTTAATTTGATTTTAAACTTTTTTAAAATGTCACATTGTTGGAGTGGGAGAAAAAAAATAACACCTCTTCCCTCACTCCATCATTCCCAATAAATTTCTCTCCCAACAACTAGGGGGAAAGACAAATACTTTGGGGGGGGGGGAGGAGTACCAAGTATATTCATTACTTGATAATTTAGCTAAGCTATTTCTGTTCTAAAAAAATGTAGTCAAATAGGGATTGACGCTATTGTTCACTGGACATTTAAAGCCCCACTTCACTCAAGCATCGTCAAGAGGATGTATTCAAGGGCATCTTAACACACTGCATACCTCCACCTTCTCTTTTGTGTCCAAGTCCCAATCACTCTCGACTAAGATAATAGTAGCTTGCTGTGACATCGGACTAGCTTCCAAGTTCTGGTTTCAGCCAATGGTTAGCAGCAATTATTTTTCCAATTGGCATATCATACCTGACTATGGCTAGTACTCCGATCTAAGACAGCATGAGAAAGAGAAGGAGGAATACGGAAGGCCCCATAAGCTGTGCCTCCAACAGCTAAAGTGGTTTGGCAATTATTTCTATAATATCAAAATGAAGCTACTACATTAGTAGACTGGCTTTTGAGATACTCACAAGAGGTAATATAAAATAAAAGGTGTCACTGGGGAGCTATTAGCAAATGCATTCAGTGGGATAATCTTTAAAATTAATCGGAGTCTTGCTTCCCCTGAGTGTAACAGAATTGGGCAGAGCATTACCCTGCAGTATGTGCACTGTGTTACAGACCTGCATGTAAAAGTTCAAGATAAATGCAGATTTTACAATAAGAGCACTTAAGTTTTAAATACAAACATATAAACAAAATATTAAGATGAGTTTAAAGGCTGCTTTAAAATAATCATTAACATGATCTGTTTTCATTACAGGATACTTTTTACATTCACTGATTCTCCAAGTGTCTCCTTTATGCTTTTGAGAGATTTGATGCAATGCCTCCAGCTGCACAAAAATCCACAGAGTCATGTTGAGCCCGTTTTGGTCAAGATGCCCTGCAAATCTTCTGGCTGAGCAAGTATAATTGAATCAATGTGCTTATGTAACTTTTCCATAGTGCCAGGATTCACCGGCAAGTTCTTTCCATCAGCCTATAACCACAGAAAAAACATATACGAATTTATGGAAAGGTTGAAGTCACCTGTAGACACAGATATCAAAAGGAAATAATTTCTCAACTACGCCCGCAAATTGTATTTTTATTGAAACCTGTTATTTGAGAAAGGGACACAAGAAAATGGCAAAGTATATAGTTTGCATGCAAAGATTCCTTACATTTCCAGGCAGCAATAGGAAAGATCTACGTCTCAGACACTGAAGTGCCACTTCCAGTCATTGCAGACCATATTGAGTTATGTGGCACCAAAAGTCTCATTTTGTGTAATGCAGTTTAATATTTTGTGATTACAGTTGCTAAACCAAAGTGGATTCCCTATTCAACATTTCCTCAATAGAAATGACCACAGTTTTTAAATTAAACAGGGAAACCCCCAATAACAGTATTTCGCCAAAGGATATTTATCCAGTAAATTTTGTGGGACTCGCTATAAAGAAGGAAAGATAAGATTCTGGAAAACGTTTCTGAAATCTCCCCTGAACCAGGAGAAAATTGGAAGTTAGAGGGATGCAACACAATGTAATGTAGGATACCAGAGGCAAGGGAGCAATAGTGTCAAGACAAACAAGATATGAACAGTTCACGATATGGATAAGGTCACTTATAGTCATAGTTTAGATGGGAAATATAGGCAACAATGTCAGGACAACTACCTACTCCTAACAGTTGTAGGAATACTGGGGGTTATCTACATAACCACCAGCCCTATCTTTTCTGTACTTCCCTTCATCATTCTGGTTACAGGAGTTTTTCCTTTCATCATCAGGACAGTCAAGAGGGAAAGCATTCATGAACCCATCCTAATACCAAAATAATTCTGCTTCTCATCTAAGGGAAGACCAAATAAGACCAATAAGAAGATCCGGATTATAGATTTTAAAATTCTGGAAATAGTGAAGCTATCTTTTGGGGGGACGCACGGACATGCTATTTTTGCAAATTGGTCTCAAGATTGCACCAAGTGCTTTGGGCTGCCAAAACTGGCCAATAAGCATGTATTCTAGAGCAAAAAGTATAGAATTTCAAAGTGTTTGTTCAGAAGATAAGCAAAGCAGCTGAGGACTCAAACCCAAATTCTCACTACAAACTTAGTTTGGGCACTATCAGGGGAACACATCAAATTTGGTAATTCTGATCAAGCATGTGAATTTGCATGACCTAAGAACAGAGAAACATGCCAACACTTTAAATTCTGATATAGATATATGAAACCACCTACCAATTTATCCTTTAATTTTAAGACTAGGTCCACTGTTTCCACCTCAGTGTGCTTCTGACTCCAGAAAAGCAGGTCCTATATATCAAAAGTCAAAATTATTTACTTTTAGGAAACATTTAGATACATATTTTATTTATTTATTTATTATTTCAATTTGCTAAACCGCCCTTCCCGAGATAAAACATCTTAAAAACACCCTAAAATACCATACTATAAACCATACCATAAAAAATCATTAACGGACATATAAAATCGCATTAAAACACACTAATCAGAGCAAGACTGATTCAAGTAAAGGTTAGGTTGCTTACCTGTAACCGTGTTTCTTCGAGTGTAGGTCTGTGAAATTCACACAAATGGGTTTACTCCCGCATGCGCCAGAATCTCGGACATACTAGCTAAAATTAAAGATTTATATAAGCCCCTCCCACTCCCCGCCCCCCCCCCATCCCCCGATTGAGCTACCTCCTTAGTTCCTTGCCACCAGACAGCAGCAGAACGAGGCATGACAAAGAGGGGAGGACGGGTGGGTTCCGTGTGAATTTCACAGACCTACACTCGAAGAAACACGGTTACAGGTAAGCAACCTAACCTTCTTCTTCGTGTGGTCTGTGAAATGCACACAAATGGGTGACTTAACAAGCTTATGTACCTTGGAGGTGGGTCATGCCACACAGGAAAACAGGACGGCTCTGGCAAAGGATGCATCCTTCTTCGCAAGAACGTCGAACTTGTAATGGGCTGCAAACGTCGAGGGGTGCACCCAGGTGGCAGCCTTGCAAATTTGATCAACAGAAACACCCCGCAAAAATGCTTGGGATGTTGAAACTGCCCTTGTGGAATGGGCTTTAACACCAACAGGTAATTC
The DNA here is from genome assembly GCA_030556195.1 of Anolis apletophallus. Classification (NCBI taxonomy): domain Eukaryota; kingdom Metazoa; phylum Chordata; class Lepidosauria; order Squamata; family Anolidae; genus Anolis; species Anolis apletophallus. The sequence goes on along the minus strand of JARBWK010000001.1, from coordinate 40,375,369 downwards.
TTTGTGGGCTAACTGATAGGCCAGTCGGATTGCCAGGACCATCCAGGAGGCCAAACGCTGAGAAGTAAGGGGAAGTCCTAGGGAGTCTTCCCTGTATTTAAGAAATAACTTTGGGATTTTCTATAAGAGGCCGTCCTATGTAAATAAAAGGACAAGGCCCTTTAACATCGAGAGAGTGAAGGGCAATCTCAGGGGAGATGAGGGATTAGGAAAAAGGCTGGGAGGACAATGTCCTGGGTCATATGAAATGGGAAACAACATTGGGAAGAAAAGTGACATCCGTCCGGAGGACCACTTTGTCTTCATGGAATCGAATAAACGGAGGGTCGGAACGGAGTGCTGTGATTTCACTAGCCCTTCTGGCCGAGGTAATGGCCACGAGGAAGGCCGTTTTCCAGGACAGATGGGAGATATGGCATGTTGACATAGGCTCAAAGGGAGGGTTAGAAAGTTGGAAAGGACCAGTTCCAGACTCCAAGATGGAGGAGGAGGAGAAACTGGGGGGAAAAACTTTTTGTATCCCTGTAAAAACATACCCACTAGGGGATCTTGAAAAAGGGACGGGACGCCGAATTTTTTTTTTCTGTACCAGGAGAGGGATGCCAAATAGCATTTGATGGAGGAAAGGGAGAACCCTTTAGTGGAAAGGTGGATAAGGAAATCTAAGACAACCGACGTAGGGGCCGGCTGTGGCAAATGGCCCAGCGGTTGAACAAATTTATGAAAGCTGTCTCACTTATAGGTGTAGGCCTTTCTGGTGGAAACCTTTAGAGCTGTTTGAATTATGAGGCGGACAGGATCGGAGAGGTGGGAAAGGGTCTGATCCTCTCCGCTGTAAGGTGGAGAGATTGGAGATCTGGGTGTGGGATGAGACCCTGTCAGAGGGTGAGGAGGTCGGGATCAGGGGAAGGTGAAGGAAGTCTCCCTGAGAGGCCTGGGGAGGGGGCGTGAACCATGGCTGGCAGAGCCACCATAGGGCTAGTGGGAAGCAATCTGAGTTGTCGGAGATCAGTTTGCAACCACTCTGGATAGGAGTGGAGGGGAGGAAGGCGTAGAGGAGTCCCGGGGACCACTGGCAGAAGAATGTGTCTTCTAGACAGTCTGGGGATGCGAGAGGGTGGAGTTTCGCGTAATATATGAGGCAGTGAGTATTGAGGTGTGAGGCAAATAAGTCTATTTGAGGAGTGCCCCAGCGCCTGATCAGTGAGAGAAAGTGGCGGGGGTTGAGCTGCCACTCGTGAGTGGTGGATGGAGACCTGGTCAGTGAGTCGGCCAGAGTGTTGTGTAGTCTGGAAGGTGAATAGCTAGAAGGAATGTGTTGTGGTGAATGCACCACTCCCATATTAGAAAGGATATTGAGAGGAGAGTGTTTGTTAAGGTAGTATTTTAGTGAGGTGTTGTCCGTGAGGACTTGGATGATGCGGTTGGAGGCTAGGGCCACAAATGACCATAGGGCTTTCTCAACCGCTATCAGTTTCAGTGTATTGATATGGAGCCTCCTTCGGAAGGGGACCAACGATCGCTGATGGTGAGGTCTTGAGAGAAGGGAAGGCCCGAGCACACATTGGACCTGTTTGTCCACTATAAGAGGGACTGGAGAACACGGGCGAGGGGGTGGAGGATCATGGCTTGGCTGTCTAGCCCCGGCTGGAACACTGAGAGGAACCAGGGTTGGAGGGGGAGAAGGCGGAGGCGGGCGAACGCGGTGACGTTCGTGGTGAAGGCCATGTGGCCAAGGATAGATTGGATGGTCCAAGCAGAACATCGGTAGTGAGCTTGGATAGCATGGATAGAGTGGCACAAATTGAGGAAACGGTAGTCTGGGAGGTAGGCCCTCTGGGATACGGAGTCTATTATTGTACCTATGAACTGTACGGTCCGGAAAGGTGAAAGATGTGACTTTTTATGTTGATAACAAGTCCCAGGCTCTGTAAAAGAGATAAAGTATAAATGATATCGGATGACAGTTGGTCACATGACCCAGAGCAGAAATCCAGTTGACCAGGTAAGGGAACACAGTGATGCCCTGCTGGCGAAGGTGGGAGGCGACGACCGCCATATACTTAGTGAAAGTCCTCGGGGCCGTGGAGAGGCCGAAGGAAGGACATTAAAGGAAAATGGAGTATCGTCAACCATAAGGGTGAGGTACTTCCTGTGGGACTGTCTAAGAGAAATATGGAAGTAGGTGTCTTTAAGGCCAACAGTAGCCATCCAAGCTCCCTTCAGGATGAAAGGAAGGATGGAGGAGAGCGTGACCATCTTAAATTTGTGTGGTTTGATGAATTGGTTAATTTCCCGGAGGTCCAAAATGGGCCGGAGGCCCCATCCCTTATCTATAAGGAAATAACTGGAAAAAAGCAAAATTGAGTTTGGTGGGATGGGGTAGGGGAAATGGCTCCTTTAAAAAGGAGAGAGTCAATTTCTTTTAGTAAGGCAGGAGAAGTTTGAGAGAGAGGTTTTCTGGAAGGGAATCAAACTCTATGGCATATCCTCGATAGATAATGTCCAAGACCCACTTATCTGTGGTGATGGACTGCCAGATTGGGAGAAAGGGCTGAAGCCTGTCAAGGAACAGCCTAGTGACCCCTGAATGGGACACCTGGACGCTTGTATCCCTGTGAAGGGAACTGTGGTCATTGTCGTCCTGTATACGGAGCGGAATTGTAGTATCCGCGAAAGGACTGAGGATAATAGTATGGGCGCCAACGCTACCTGTAGGGCTGGTAAGGTTGACTGGGTTGTTGGCCATATTTATTTAGGGTTTGTTTTAATTTATGAGAGTGTTCAGACTGTGAGTCTGTTTCGAAATTGAACAGACCAGCTTTATCCATTGGCAGATTTTTTTTTATCATGGAACGTTGATTGGAGGACAATGTTGCAGGTCTTAACCAAACATGCCTCTTAAGGGCAACTGATCCCGCGAGCAGTTTGCCTGAGGTATCTGCCCCATGTTTAGCCAAGTCCTTTGTAGGGTGGCCAGGGTGAGGGCTTGTTGATGGAAAACCTTAGCCATGGGCTGGTCAGTTGCGGGAAGCAGGTCCAAATGTGGGCCTGTTTTGTTCCACAGGCATGACTGCTAGACGCTCATATAACACCATAATGAGCCATCCTGCCTGAAGGCATGCCGAAGCATAAAATTTTTTGGCCATGGCATCAAGTTTTGTACCTTCTTATTAGAAGGAGCAGCTTGGTTGTTTTGAATTGGCTTAGGTTGGGATCAGTCATAATCCAATTTAGTTTTGGAAGTTTAGCCAACCCGGGGGTGGTGAATAGGTCAATTCGATAAGGTTCTTTGCCCGCTTAGATGTGCTTGGGACAGTAGCAGGGGCAACTCTAGAATTTACAGGAGTTTGACCAAGTAAGGTATAGTAGGTAACGTGGTGGACTACTGTGGTTGTTGGTCAGTAGAAGTAAAGTAAGGGTCTTGAACCACATCATCAGATTGTGGGGCTGTATGCCAAGGGATCTGGCCAGCCTGATTAATAGTGTAGAAAAAACTTTTTATATTCTTCTGCCTGCTGAGGGTCAATCTCAGGCTCAGGCAGGGGAGGTAAGGAGTAGCATCAGAAGAGGACTCCAAATCTGTATCATCATGTGGAAAGTGGGGGGCCTGGGCAGGAGGAGCAACCGTCGAGGCAGGGGCTGAGTGGGAGGGGCTGGAGGTGGAGGGGCTGCCACGGACGCCAGGGGGTAAGCATAGGGAGGCCACGGATACCGAAGTGGATCCGGGGAGAAGGGAGGCTGGTAAGGCTCAGAAGGGGAGAGAGGATAATTAAGAGAATGGCTGTAAAAATGCTTTCAGGGGCGGTCCCGGTAACTGAGCGCCTCTTAAGCAGGCTGCGCGAGCGGGAACGTCCTAGATGCAGCGGGGGGAGCCGCGCTGCTGTGCGCCTCGGCGGGGAGCGGGGCGCGGGACGTGCGTCTCTTCCGCATGTGTCTCGGGCTCCGGGGAGGGAGAGGGGGGGGAGCCTGGGCAAGAGGCGGAGAAGGGGGAGAGTCACATGGAGGCTCCCCTTCGGTAACCGAGGAGAGGAGGCGACTGGAGTTGGGGGGAAAATTTTAAACTCCAGGTGGATCTTAGTCAGGCTGAAACAGCTGGGCTGGGTCAGCTGAAAGCATAGGCATACAAGGGCTGGGAGGCCTGGGGCTGGCCAGGAGCCTTGGTAGATTTTGTGCCTGATTCTCCGTCGGTGTCCGGAGGGGGGGTCTTTAGCTCCCAACTGTCATCATCATCAGCCTGAAAGAGCTGGCAGGCTCGGCTGGAAGGGCAGGCATACAAGGACTCGGAGGCTGATGCCGGCGAGGAGCCTTGGTAGGTTTTTTTTTTTTTGGTTTGTTTCTCTTTCGGTTTGATTGACCAAAGAGCATGCTTAGAAGCCTCTGCCTTTTTAGCGGGGGCTCAGTGACGTCGTCAAAGGCCAGACCGCTAGTGATATCTCCCATGAAGATAGAGGTGAGTAGAATGTTTCATGATGGAAGGGGAGGCTGGCTCATCGAACTGGGACAGCCTAGACTGATTGGGAGCCAAAGCCTGCTTACAAAGCGAGGCTTTAAGCCTGGATCTCTGGGTTTGACTCTGATAAAAAAGATCTGCATATATTGCAGGAGTGGAGAATATGGGATTTGTCCAGGCAGAGGAGACATTTAAAATGTTTATCCTCTCTGGGGAACATAGCCCAGTATGCAGAGCATATTAAAGAAAAGAGAGCCATCTTATCTGTTTTGGTCAGGTTGAGAAGGGCGTCAGGCAATCCGTGGTCTTCAGCGAGGAGCTAGTAGTCGGAGAACCTTTCGCTGGCTAGGCGGAAAAGGAACTGAGGAAGTAGCTCAATCGGGGGATGGGGGCGGGAGTGGGAGGGGCTTATGTAAATCTATAATTTTAGCTAGTATGTCCGAGATTCTGGTGCATGCGCGGGAGTAAACCCATTTGTGTGCATTTCACAGACCACACGAAGAAGAAACTGGCAGCACGGCTAGGCGAGGGATTGGCAGTTCAAGCACCGGTCAGGCCAAACGCCTGCCTGAACAACCAGGTCTTGCACGACCTGCGGAAAGCCATCAGGGCCCGCGTCTCGGCCGGCAGCGAGTTCCACAGAACCGGAACAGCCACTGAGAACGCCCTCTGTCGTGTACTGGAGAGCTTGTAGGTTTCCAGTCCTGGGACCTCAAGCATATTAAGACCCTCTTATTTCACTTAAGGCAAAGCACAAAAACATTTCACAGTTACGTCTTCATCTTCTAAACTGCTTGTTGTCTTAACTGGTCTTTAATACATTTTATTAAAGCAGCCATTCCTGTGCTTATTTATTTATTTACCTGTGTTTATTTATTTAATATTTCTCAGAGTAATGTATCTCAGGGTGATTCGTGTTAAATAAGCACAGGTAAATAAACTAATGCTGCTTTATTAAAATGTAGTGGTTTGCAGAAGACTAGTTAAGACAACAATCAGTTTAGATATCTCAAATTAAATTGCATTTTAAAAATACAGCATTTTATATATTTTTAAGAAAATATAAGAAATGGCGTAAAGCAAAGCCACTTTTCTAACCTCGTTGCACAATGCTTCTAAATGCAGTGCCTCCAGTTTCTGCGTCATTTCTTTCCGCCGTGTTCTGAACCATCCATCAAAGTTGGAAGATTTCAAAAAATGCCTAAATGACAAATAGGGACAATATTGTTATTAGATTTAGTTCTGAAATCTAACCTATGGTAACTCTGTGCCTTATAAAACAAAAGAACTTAAAAATTAAAGCTAAGCAATACTGCAGCATGTTGGACAGCCTGGACAACTGTCCACAAAAATAACCATTTGTATGACATACTAATTCTTTTCAATAACAATGGCTTGTTATTTTACAATCAACTGTTATTGACAAAATATGTTGTTTGTTACTTTCACAGCTAAATTGCTCTTGCTGCCAAGTACAAAATGGATTAATATGGACCAAAATCTGTAGCTGATGCTTCTAGTTTCTTTGCTAAGCCATTTATAAATGCTGTTTCCACACTACAATTAATATGCTTTTATAAATTAAGATGTTATATATTAATAAAAAAGTGCTCTATAAATGCAAAGTGTGAGCTAAGCAAATGTACACATCCCTATGAGTTAGAAGAGATTTAACTGTAACATTATTTTATGAGGGTTATCCAGAAAGTAAGGTTACAAGGCACATAGCTCTCGTGGGGAATTTTTGCAGGGGAAGTTGGTATCACTGCTATGTAGCGGGAAGCCAGTGGAAGTGAACAAGCAGTGCCAGTCGTCAGTAGCTCATAGCCTGGCATTGTGGTGAATGCTAGAGGTGAGTGTCCTCATTTCGTTTCCCGCCAAGTGCAAAGTTTGCTCTGTAATACGCTACCTAAATGCTAAGGGCATGAACGCCACTGCGGTTCATCATGAGAAAAATCGTGGTGTCAGTGTTTTGGGAGAGAAAAGGGGGTTTTCTCATTGATTTTTTGGAAAGAGGTGAAACAATCAATGCTGCAAGATATTGTGAGACCATGAAGAAACTTTGCAGAGTAATCCAAAAACAAATGTAATGGGATGGCGATGGAGGGAGTCTGTCTCCTTCATGACAATGCGTGTCCGCACACCGCTGATGCAACACAAAAGTTGTTAACTTCATTGGTTAGGATGTTTTAAGCTACACCTCTTGCAGCTCCGATCTCACACCCAGTAACTATCATCTGTTCACTAAATTGAAGAAACACCTTGATGACAAACACGTTTTTTGACGACAAGGAGGTGGAAATCGAAGTGACAAATGGCTGAAAAAGGCAGTGGGAGACTTTGACACAGACATCAAAAAACTTGTTGCGTGAATTATAAAAAGTATTGAACTGAATGATGATTATGTGGAAAAATAATGTAATATCTATGCTATAATCCATGTAAGATTTTTTTAAAAAATATTCATTCTTTGTATTTTTTAAAAAAATCTTGTAACCTTTCTTTCCAAATAACCCTCGTATGTTGGAACCCAACCACATCCTGCTCACATTTGTAGTCCTCATCAAGGAAAGAGTTAGGCAGATGAGTCAGCTGACAGAGAAAGTTGGTTCCCCACTGCCCTCTTTGTCTACCTGTCACTCTATTATTCCCCCCTCCCTCCCAATTTCTCCTATTTGTTAGATTGAGACTTCTCAGGGACATGTCTCTTTTTGTTCAAAGTATATGGCAAACCCCTAAGTCCTCCATTTTGTTCTTCTCCTGTGAGCATAGAGAGAGACAAGATGTCTCTACAGAAAGATAGTTACATAGTTAGGCCCGGACTTTCTTATATAGAAATGTAGTTCAATTTGACTCTGCTTCTGCAATGGCTGAAGCTCATTTGCTGCACTATTGGCACTAGAGATATCTGAGCTGCTAAACTGCTGCTTTACATTTTAAATGTTTTTTTCCTATTTGAAATTATCCCAATATTTCAGATAAAAATTCAGTTAGTATTAGAGACAAGGTTTTTCTCAAAATTGTTGCTTAAGCTTTAGCATACACTATTTTGATTTATCTAAGGCTCTATTATATTTATATTTCAACATAACAAAGTTACCGGTACAATCCTATCCAATCTCCTTTTAATTTAGAGGTGAGTTGAGGCCCTGTTTTCTCAAGTGTTTTCATAAATTCCTCTGGGTTGAATGGTTTCAACTGTGGTGGACTCTACAAGGGAAACACAGCAGTAAGTAAACAGAGCACAAGACTGTAACTGTTGACAGAATTAATGTTCTGTTTGAAGATATTCTCACCTTCCAAGGTGATATGCTTTTTCGTAGAGGCATCAAACTTGCTACATATCGTTCCTGGGGGGAAAAAGAGAAATAAACAAAGTGCAAAATATGCTTATATTTTCATCTCTTATGTTCCCTTTGAACATAAGAACATAAGAAGAGCCATGCTGAATCGGACCTCAGCCCATCTAGTCCAGCATTCTGTATCACACAGTGGCCCACCAGTTGTACACGGGGATCTCGAGCAGAAGGGAGGGCAAAACCCTGACCTGCTCCCGACCCCCACAACCAGTACCCAGGGAAATCCTGCCTACCTCAAAAAATTATTTTCTTTATTCACCTTTTCTATCCCATGCATGATTTTATACACTTCGATCAAGTCACCTCTTAAACGCCGTCTTTCAAGGCTGAAAAGACGAAGGCGTTGCAACCTGGTTTCATAAGGGAGCCGCTCCATCCCTTGGATCATTCTTGTTGCCCTTTTCTGTACCTTTTCCAGTTCCGTTATATCCTTCTTAAGGTGCGGAGACCAGAATTGTACACAGTACTCCAAATGTGGCCTTACCATAGATTTGTAGAGAGGTAATACAACATTTGCTGACCTATTTTCGATTCCCTTTCTGATCATGCCTAGCATAGAATTTGCTTTTTCACTGCTGCAGCGCACTGGGTTGACATCTTCATTGAGCTGTCCACCAAGACCCCAAGATCCCTTTCCTGGTTTGTCTCGGAAAGCTTTGACCCCATCAGTTGATAAGTGTAGTTGGGGTTCTTTGCCCCGATGTGCATGACTTTACACTTGTTTAGGTTAAAATGCATTTGCCACTTTGTTGCCCATTCACTCAATTTCGAGAGATCTTTCTGGAGCTCTTTACAATCAGTTTCATTTTTAACTACCCTGAACAATTTAGTGTCGTCTGCAAACTTTGCTACCTCAGAATTCACTCCTACATCCAGATCATTAATGAATAAATTAAAAAGTAACGGACCCAAAACTGAACCTTGGGGTACGCCACTTCCCACCTCTTTCCACCCAGAGAAGTGTCCATTTATTACCACCCTTTGTTTCCTACAGTTTAGCCAGGTTCCAATCCAGGACAAGACCTGTCCCCTGATTCCATGGCTGAAGAGCTTATTTAGGAGCCTTTGGTTCAAAACATCTAAAAATAAATGGGAGGAGAGTGACCTCATTCAGCACAGGCTGAATTCCTATTCCCTGATCTGCCTTGCGACTAGCTAGAAGCATCTCTTTTCTGTCTGGAAGAAGTTTAAATTTGTTTGTCCTCATCCAGTTTATTACTGACAGCAGACATTGGTTTATGGTCAGGACAGCTTCCTTGGCTTTAGGTGGGAAGGAGTAGTAGAGCTGGGTGTTATCCACGTATAGGTGGCAACATACTCCAAAATTCTGGATGACCTCTCCCAGTGGTTTCATGTATATGTTAAACAGCATGGGGGATAAAATAGAGTCCTGGGGGACCCTACAGGCCAATGGCCAGGGATTCAAAGAGGAGTCCCCCAGCAAAACCTTCAGAAAATTTCACAGACGCTTACTAATGGAATAATGAAGCTCTGAGTCAGTTCCAAGAAATGACGTCGAAGGATTATGCTTTGGGCTTCTGCAGGACGCTTTTGGTGTACTCCCTAAAAAAAATGAGGACAATGATTAACCAAGTTTGTTGAAGATGTTTAACTAGAAATACATTTCATATGCACTTTACGTTTGTGTGCATTGGGTGCATTTATATGTATTAAGCAACTTCAATTTGACTGGTTATTTAAAACAAGGCTGAGCAACTGCAGCAAGTCCAAGAGGCATTTTTCACTCAACCAGTAAGTGACTGAAAGTGGGGGAAAGGCCACTTTGGCCTAAAACATCTTTAGCCTCCCAGAAATGTGGCTAAACTGTTTTCCCCAGCTCTTATAAGTTGTGGGGGACGACTATTTCTGTGGCAACATCTTGATTGCAAAAAACCTGATGAGTATGGGGGCTTCAGGCCCTCACTTTTTCCAAAAGCCAAGAACTAACTACGAAAACAAAAGATAAAACTTGACAAAAGGAATTGAATAGTCAATAATAGCCAGACAATAAAACAGAAGCCATTAGCTTGTGTTTAATTGTCCCACTCACTTTGCCATAACAAAAGTGTAGGGCTTAGTACTTAATCAGAGCACATCACCATTGCCACAAGAGAAAGAAATTCCAATGCTATGAATCCTATCACGTAAAGCAATTTTAATATTTCATGTACTTTTACCATTATTGACCTGCAACCAGATTGTAATTGTGTTCCCTTGTGACAATTTATTTATTTATTTACAACATTTTTACCCCAAGCTGCGAACCTGCATCTTTCAGCAGGAAACCACAATCACAATTTGTTTTTAAAGGCTGAGGATATTTGGGGGGTTGCACAAAGGACTTTGGGATTATCCACCACTTTGTCTTCTAATTCAACCAATGCTTCAACAACTAGGCTGAAATATTACCTTTTGTAACTGTTTTATGATGTCTTCATCTCTGTTCAAGTATGGCTTATAAGATGTATAGACACCTAGGAGGGAAAAAATACAATTTGTTTTTTTACCGTCTGATCTTCCTCACAAAAATACACTATAAGTAGTAGGTCTAAAATACTGAAACTTGTTACCAGGTTTAGAATCCAGTGTCTTTAGGTTCTTCAGTTTTTTCACTTTCACCTGTTTTGGGACTTCACCTGCCAAAATAAAGATAATCTGAGTATGCCCAGTTAGATTCAAACTCTTCAGTAACCTAGCACACACTGTTAACTATGAGATGTATGTGGTTCTATGTGCCGATGGGGCTTTGACAGTGGTTTACACTTCTGACATCAGAATCTCATGAGACCTCAAATGTCTCAATATTGTCAGGGACCACAAGGCAGCTCTACTGGTGGCTTCCATGTCAATGAAGAGAAATTTCACTCCAGGTTTTACCCTGAACTTTTAAAGGACACTATCCAATATGCTGAACATGTTTGGTGACTGGGGTTAAGCACCTTGGACAGCTCCCTTAAGCAGAACAACAAAACCCAAAACAGACTCGTAGGCTGGTTGATAAGGCCACCACCTGTCACCATTAGGATCCCCCCCCCCCTTTTGTATGGGCTAAAATATATCAGCAATCATCTAACAGCAAAATTCTGCTTGCCACCTATGCCATGGCAAATATTTTGGCAAAAGTAAACAACAGAACCCATCTTCTCCCTCCCTCCCTCTCTCTCTCTGCTTTGAAGCTGGAAATGGAATGGTGAAAGATTTATACAGTTGTGTTAAGTTTTGGAAAACACAATGCAACAAATCTCAAGATGCCTACCCTCTATATCCCTCTCCAGCCACTGAGAAGATGGCTAGGTTTTGTTGTTTCTGGAACTCAGATCACCCCTACTACTTAGTACCAAGCCATGTACTAGCCTTTGCCTTCAGCTCAAGAGGTGAAAGCTAGTCATTGGAACAAGTGATGACAGAGGCAGTCCAAATACTTAAGGGTTTGCTTTGAGACCTAATAGAACTATGGGTTTCTTTCTCTCCTCCTACAGCAGTGTTTCTCAACCTGGGGGTCGGGACCCCCAGGGGGGTCGTGAGAGGGTTTCAGAGGGGTCGCCAAAGACCATCAGAAAACATATATTTATGATGGTCTTAGGAAGCTCTTTGGTAGAGAAGATTGAAGATCTGTCTGCTTGTCCTTCTCTTTCTTTTTGGAAACAGACTGTGAATTCTCTCACCTAAAGCTCTCCTTTGCGGTGATTGGCAGGCCTCCCAGCCAAGGGAAGGGCTGTTTCTGATACTCCAAGTGGGGGGGGGGGGGGGAGAGCAGGCGTGCTTGGCGCATGGCAACATGATGCGCATGTTTGGGTGAGGGAGAGTCCCTTCAAGGCATGAGGGTTCTGTGTAGGAAGTTTGACCCAATTCTATCATTGGTGGGGTGCAAGGGGCTGTTTGATTGTAGGTGAACTATACATCCCAGCAACTACAACTCCCCAATGTCAAGATCTATTTTCCCCAAACTCCACCAGTGTTCACATTTGGGTATATTGAGGATTAGTGTCAAGTGTGGCCCAGATTCATCATTGTTGAGTCTATAGTGCTCTCAAAGTAGGTGAACTACAACTCCCAAACTCAAGGTCAATGCCCACCAAACACTTCCAGTATTTGCTGTTGGTCATGGGAGTTTTTTTGTGCCAAGTTTGGTTCAATTCCATTGTTGGTGAGTTCAGAATGCTTTTTGATTGTGGGTGAACTATAAATCCCAGCAACTTCCAAATGACAAAATCAACCCCCCCCAAAAATACGGTTATGAAGTTGCAGGGAAAATAATGGTTAGGGGTCACCACAACATGAGGAACTGTATTAAGGGGTCACAGCATTAGGAAGGTTGAGAAACACTGTCCTACAGCTTTTGATTCGAGGCTAATATAGGGTAACAATCCCGTTTCCCCGTAACACCAGGTCCTCTGGGGGAAGGGGGAATATCACAAAATCAAGGAGCAGCAGCTCAATCCTTTGCATGCCAATTTAGGAATAAATCTCAGAAGTGAATTTAGTGAGACTTCCTCCTAAGGTAAACTAACATACGAATCCTACAGATTTCATTTAAATCCATTAAATTCAGATATAATTGGCTCTCTATATTAGCGAGTTTAATTTTTGCAGATTCAATTACTGGCAGATTTGACTAATATTGTTTCTCTGATTCCTCCTGTAGGAATCTATTATCAACTTTCTCTGGAGGACCTAAAATTCCTAGAGAGCTGTTCTCCCAACTAAAAAAAGGTTTTTTTATTTGCAATCTTTTTGCTTATGCTTGAACCCTTGCGCCCATGAAACTGGAAGACCTAGATCAGGGCTGCCCAGGAAGCCGATCGTAATCGACCAGTCGATCCTAGGACTAAAGGAGGTTGATCCCAGCCAGATGGGGCGCTTCTCAGAGGGGGGGCAGAGCCAGGCCGTGCCAAGCCCCGCCCCCTCCCCGGCTTCAGCACTCCGAGCAGCTTCTCCAGGCTTGAGGATGGCAGTGCTAAGCCAGCCTTGTGCTAGCTATGTCACCTCTGGCTTGGCATTGCCATTCTCAAGCCTGGAGAAGCTGCTGGGAGCTCTAAAGCCAGAGGAGGGGAGGGGCTTGCCGTGGCCTGGCTCTGCCCTCCTCTGGCTTCCGCTCTACCAGCAGCTTCTCCAGGATTGAGGATGGCAGTGCCAAGCCAGCCTTGTGCTAGCTATGTCACCACTGGCTTGGCATTGCCATCCTCAAGCCTGGAGAAGCTGCTGGGAGCTCCAAAGCCAGAGGGGAGAGGGCGGGGCTTGGTGCGGCCTGGCTCCGCCCCCCTCTGGCTTCCACTCTACCAGCCGCTTCTCCAGGCTTGAGGATGGCAATGCAAAGCCAGTGGCATGGCATAGCTAGCACAAGGCTGGCTTGGCACTGCCATCCTCAAGCCTGGAGAAGCTGCTGATAGAGCTGAAGCCAGAGGGGGGCAGAGCCAGGCCACCCCAAGCCCCGCTCCCTCCCCTCTCCAGCCTTGAGGAGGTAGGTAGATCTTTCTGACTTGGTTTTATTATAAGTAGCTCGCGTACTGAAAAAGTGTGGGTACCCCTGACCTAGATAAATAGAGAGCCAAATATTGTGTTAAATTCAATTTAGTTCAAAAACAAGGTCCTATGCCACTTTATATGTAAATAAAATGAAAGTTTAATTTTTAACTTTTTAAAATGTCTAAAGCAATGGTAATCTGCAATTAACTTTGTTTTCATATTAATCCTGGAAAAGACAGTATTTACTGTGGTAATCTAAAACACACAAAACTTTAAAAAGCAAACACATTTTACAGCCTCTATTTGTTAGCTTTAGGGAATTCAACCTTGCATTACCGTTCTTTACTTTTATTCAGCAGGGCAATGTATTAACTTCCTCTAAATGTGTCTTCTCCATGGTTTGGAAACCCAAGGCCTGACATTATAGCAAACTGGGCTAAGCTGCCCTTGCCATTACAGACTATTGTGAAACATATCCCTTCTTTCTCTGGGGCAGGGCACATACATTGTGTCTATGAATACACCGATCTAATCCATGCTTATCTCCAAGTGAAGGAATCTGTGGCAGCTTGGTTATGAAAAACTTCTGCTCCTTGACAATGTTGACTACCAGCCTTTCCCTGACCATGTAGTTTTTGGATTATGGAGATTGCACTTAAATGCATCTAAAGGCGATCAAGGTGAGGACTGTTGGCAGAGACTATACTTGGCCAAAAGACCCAATGATCTCATGCAACATAAGGCAGCCTCCTATGTAGGTGCCAGGAAATAATCATAAGGCTCAGCCGACTGCTTTCTTTGTTTGTTCTGATACAATAGGATAGTAAAGGGAAAGAACACCAGAGGAAAAGCAACACAGTTCTACTTCCTGCTGGGAAAAAGAAAGTAGTTCAAGAGCATTTCACCATTCCAGAATTAAACCATGGCAGAGAGAATGCTATAATTGCCATACCACTTTCCCTACTTTAGGGATGACATTACAATGATATTAGGCCGGGGTAAGGCTTTTACTTCCATATCAGATGTCACTGCTTATATAGTCTACCATTTTCACTTTAACATATCATTCAGCTTTGAATGCACACTAGCAAATTGTTCCTTTAGTTTGATCCACTACTTCACCTTCAATCAATTTCCATCTGTAAACAGATTCAGGTTAAACAGCAATATGAAGTCAAACTACTTGTTTTCCATACCTAAATCCAAAAGCCTAAATTACATCCTAAATCCAGAATCATTTGGTGATATTATGTTGGTATAACTGATTTACGGAAGTGGTAGTGTTGCCTCACATCTCCGTAAGGAGGTATATCCACTACTGTATTACACAAGCAGTTCCTCCCCCACCCACAGGGCAATGTGTCAACTTGCAGGCTCTGGTGAAGCTGGTTTGTCATACTAACACAAATCTACTACACCTGCAAGGGAATAGCTACCAAAATAGCAACTGCAAAGGTCCAGGACAGTCAGCAGAAATACACGGAGAGAGCTTTATATTCTGATTGGATATTGGCCTGACTCTGTTTTAATTCCAGTATAATTTTGCCTATTTTGCAATAGAATGTTACTAAATTATAGTACAGTGTGTATCTGCTGGGGTTTGGTTACAGGATCCCTCTATGGACACCGAAATCCGTGGATGGTCACGTTTCATTATATACTCTGCCATAAAAAAAATGGTGTCCCTTGTATTACATGACAAAATTCAAGGTTTGCTTTTGGGAAAAATAAATGGAACATTTTCTAGCTGTGGATTGTGGGTGCAGAATCCATTGATGCAGAGGGCTGACTGTATTCTGCACACTTCAAAACAAACTGTGTAAAGATCTCACCTGATAGTTTAATGTCTCCTATTCGGATGATGTGTGGCCAATGCTGCAGTGTTTTAGCGAAAAATGGATTTGTCACTCCTAATATGACAGAAGGCCTGAAATGTAGAAGATTTTCAATGAGATCAATAAGCTACTCATCTAATCCAAATTATAAAGTCTAAGAAGAGCAAATATGTTATCCTCTTGCAGCCCAAATACAGGTCCTTCTCAAAAAATTAGCATATAGTGCTAAAGTTCATTGTTTTCCATAATGTAATGATAAAAATTAAACTATCATATATTGCACACCAACTGAAATATTTCAGGTCTTTTTTTGTTTTGTACTGATGATTTTGGCATACAGCTCCTGAAAACCTAAAAATACTGTCTCAAAAATTAGCATATTTGGTCGGATGGAATATGCTAATTTTTTGAGATATGTATGCCAAAATCATCAGTATTAAAAAAAGACCTGAAATATTTCAGTTGGTGTGCAATGAATTGAAAATATATGAAAGTTTAATTTTTATCATTACATTATGGAAAATGATGAACTTTAGCACTATATGCTAATTTTTTGAGAAGGACCTGTATTAAAAATGTGATTCAGAAAAGGAAGAGTATTTTTTTAGATCCCGCACTGCCTCCTGAACCACCTTTCATGGTATACCAGAGGTCTCCTAATGTTCTGGAGACGAGGGGTTTTGGGGTTTTTTTTTTTGAAAAAATGGCCTTCTCCCACTTCTGTGAGTGCAATTCTGCTCAAGGAATATACAAGACTGAACCCTGCTGTTGGGCCAACACCAGAACTGTGTAGTCTGCTACCTGCCCACTAGTCTCAAGCTACCAAAGAGTACAGCTGTCCATCCACTTTCACAGGGCTTAGAGGTGCAAGAACCCTACAAAAGCAGAGTAACTACGAGTGACTTCAAACCCTCCCCTCACCATATTTAACACTGAAACTCCAAAATACTGACTGTATCCATTTAGAAATATTCACTGAGCCACAAGTCCTTCAAATATTTATTTTGTATCCTATCATCAGTCTATTCCTGACAACCAATACCTATTACAGTACAGTCTCGCTTATCCAACATAAACAGACCAGCAGAACATTGGATAAGCGAAAATATTGAATAATGAGGGATTAAGGAAAAGACTATTAAACATCAAATTGCGCCCGCCGGGAGGGGCGAGACTCAGCCAATGTAGGCTGTGCCCGATGGGAAATGTCTGTGCCAGCCGCGTCTCACTTCTCCCGGCAGGCGCCCAGCTGTACGTTGCTCCCTGGAGAAACAGCTGTGGATCTGGGCGAGAGGCAGACAGCGCTGGATAATACAGAATGTTGGATGAGCGAAGGTTGGATAACCGAGACTCTACTGTATTTCTAAACAATAAAGGGCACTGAGATGCAAGCGTTCACATACATAACTGCAATCTTCCTCAATCTAATACTCAATCTCAATACTGATGCTTTGGAGTATGGTGGAGTTTCCTTCTTTGGAAAGTTTTAAACAGAGGCAGATCTTGCAGATATTGTTGAATTGCAACTCCCAGATTCATCACCATTGATTGTTCTGACTATGGCTGATGGGACTAGCAGTTTAACAATATTTGGAAAGCTGCATCTTGCCCAGCCCTGCTATAAAGCCTTTAGATCCAAGCGCAACTGGATCAGTTCTTGCATTCCGTTGCTAAGTATTTGAATATTCACTCCACAGGCTTATTCTGCCAAAGGGAAGCTTAGACACAACACAGAACATTCAAGGTAAGCTACAGAGGAATGTAACCACTCTGTTTGAAATGTGTTAAACCACAAGTTTCCTGGTTGTCTCATTTTACACAAAGGGGCATCATTCCCACAATTGCCCCCCCCCCTCCTCTGGGACTGGTTAAACAAAATTCAATTGCATTCCTAAAAATAATTTGCCCACAAGGATGGTTTCCATGTTAGGATATTTACGCCCACTATCTTCTTTCTCAGATGGAATTATACTGTTTCAAATATATGTTGTCACTGATCTGTAACTTCCCAATGAAGCTCATGCTAAACTGACTTGCCAGGTTACTCTAGGACAAAATAAATATATAACAATTGCAGCAATAGATGAAGGGTTACAACAAGAGATCGGCTGTTTTCTATTTCCTATCATGTAGGAAATTCAATCAAAATAGTTAATTAGCAGTTAATTGGTATATAGCTTCTAAACTGATGGACAAAGTTATCTTTTAAGATTTCCAAATAGATGTCACTTGCCTTTATTTAATGCTATTAAAACTGGACTCATATACACAACTGCTTAAGCAGGAAGTCCCGCTGCCCAAAGGGAGTCATCTCAGGGCACAATATGTGGATAATTTGAAATATTTTCTGTTCCTGTTTGAAAGTGCCATTTTCTGTTTAATTATGTGGTATATACTTTGAAAGTAGTTTTTATACTCCAAAAACTTTGTTTTTGTGGCTGCCACAAACTACAGTATGTTGAATTGGGTGATTTATTTATCTTATGAGGAGTGAATCAAAAGTATAGTTGTAATGTATTTTAAAAAACAAACAAAAAACCCCACGAAGTTTGAAAACCTGGCATTCTATTAAATGTCCTTTGACCAGTAGCTGGCCACTTGGAGTGCCTCTGGTGTCGGTGTGAGAAGGTCCTCCATTGTGCATGTGGCTCAGACTGGCAGTAGGTGGTCTGTGGTTTGCTCTTCTCTACATTCGCATGTCATGGACTCCACTATGTGGCCCCATTTCTTATTGTTGGCTCTGCATCTCGTGGTGCCAGAGCGCAGTCTGTTCAGTGCCTTCCAAGTTACCCAGTCTTCTGTGTGCCCAGGAGGGAGTCTCTCATTTGGTATTAGCCATGGATTGAGGTTCTGGGTTTTAACCTGCGCCTTTTGGACTCTCGCTTGTTGAGGTGTTCTTGCAAGTGTCTCTGTAGATCTTAGAAAACTATTTCTTGATTTAAGGCATTGGCGTGCTGCCCAACAGGGGATGGGCCGGAGATGTTGAATTGGGTGAGACTCTATGAGATATTCATTGAAAAACTACAGAAAAATGCACCGCAGGCTGTCCCGCAAAAATAGTTTAATAAACTTTTTACATGTTTTTATGACAGAACCATTAAGGAAATTACATTTATAACTCAGGAACAAAAATCGTGTTACATAGTGCCATTTCTCTGCTCAACCATAAAAACCCACTGGATGACTATGGGCAAATCTCAATCTCTATATGTTGAAAGATAATGAAGCTGTAACAAGACATCAGCTGTTTTCTATTTCTTATCTCTCATGTACGAAATTCAATAAAAATTGTTCATTAGCAGTTAATCAGTACACGGCTTCAAAGCTGATGGACAAAGTTCTTTTAATCTTTCAAAATAGATTTCACTTGTCTATACTTAACGCTTTAAAGGTGGAATCTTACACACAATTTCTTCAGCAGGAAGTCCCACTACCCAAACTGAGTTTTTCTGAGCATGATGTGCTGATATTCTTTCTGCTCAACCATGGAAACCCACTGGATGACCATGGGCGAATCACAATCTCTCAACCTTAGAAGAACCTAAAGTGTGCTGACCAACTACTCCTGCTCATATTGGAGAGAAGTGTCCATTGGGGTGTCACAGGAGTCTGTCCTGGGCCAACATCTTTATTAACGACTTGAATGACAGAATAAAAAGGACTTGCTTATCAAAATTTGCAAATGTGACCAAATTAGGAAGGACAGCTAATACTCCAGAGGACAGGATCTGAATCCAAAATGACCTTAACAGATTAGAGATCTGGGCTGAAACCAACAAAATGAATTTCAACAGGGAGAAATGTATGTTACTATACTTTGGCAATAAAAATGAAATGCATAAATATAGGGTGGGTGACACCTGGCTTGAAAATGGTCCATGTGAAAGAGATCTAGGAGTCTTAGTAGACCACAAACTGAACATGAATCAACAGTTTAATGCGGCACCTAAAAAGCCAATGTGATTCTAGACTGCATCATTAGGCGTATAGTGTTGAGAACATACGGTTCTGGCCCAGCTTACTTGTCCAAACGCATCATTAGGCATATAGTGTTGAGAACTATATGGTTCTGGCCCAGTTTACTTGTCCGAACGCATCCGCCGCTACATCCCACCTTGTAATCTAAGATCATCCGGGGAGGCCCTGCTCTTGCTCCCGCCTACTTCTAAAATGCAGCTGGTGGGGGCGAGGGAGAGGCCTTCTCGGTGGTGGCTCCCCGCCTGTGGCATGCGCTCCCTATCGATGTACTGTACGATCCACCTCATCCCTCCTGGCATTCAAGAAAAAAGTAAAATCCTGGCTGTGGGACCAGGCGTTTGCACACCAGCACAAGGCAGCATTTTAGATGGGATTTTAATGGAAAGTGCATGAATAGGGTCAATGCTTTTATGAACAGAGTATTGTTTTAATCTGGAATGAATGCATATGATGCTAATGTAATTGTATTTTAATGTATTTTAATTGTTGAAGGGTTCTGGGGTTTTATATTGTTACTGTGTGGGCATCGAATTGTGCTTTACTGTAAGCCGCTCTGAGTCCCCCCTCGGGGGTTGAGAATAGCGGGGTAAAATCCTGAAATAAATAAATAAATAAACAAGGGAAGTTAACCTGTCTGTCAGTGGAATATGCTGCCTCAGAGTGTGAAGGAGTCTTCTTCTCTTGAGGTTTTTAAAGAGGTGGGATGGCCATCTGTCAGGAGTGCTTTGATTGCACATTCCTGTATAATGGGGGTTCGATTGGACAGCCCTTGTGGTCTCTTCAAATTCTATGATTCTATAATGGAAAATATTTATTTTATTTGTCACGTTTCTATACCGCCCCTCTCAGCCTGAAGGCGACTCGGGACGGTTTACACAAGGCAGTCTCTGCCCTCAATACAACACAAGCAAACAAACCAAAAAAATCATATAACAACAAATTAACAATTAAAAACATACAATTGCAGTCTCAGCGTCATGTTGAAATCAGTTTCTGTCACATCGTCATCATTCTATATATCTAATTAAACCGTTACATTTCATCAGCAAATGCCTGCTCAAACAGCGAAATGTCAGGAGGGAAGGGGCCAATCTGATGTCTCTAGGGAGGGCGTTCCAAAGCTGAGGAGCCACCACTGAAAAGGCCCTGTTTCTCGTCCCCGCCAGTCGAGCCTGTGAAGAAGGTGGGACCGAGAGCAGGGCCTCTCCAGATGATCTTAAACATCTCAATGGTTCATAGGGAGAGATGCGTTCGGACAGGTAAGTTGGACCCGAACCGTTTAGGGCTTTAAAGGCTAAAGCCAGCACTTTGAATTGTGCCCGGTAGCAAACTGACAGCCAGTGGAGCTGGCGCAACAGGGGAGTTGTACGCTCTCTGAATGCCGCTCCTGTTATCAACCTGGCTGCTGTCCGTTGGACTAGTTGCAGCTTCCAAACAGTCTTCAAAGGCAACCCCACGTAGAGAGTGTTGCAGTAATCTATATAGGATGTAACCAGAGCATGGACCATCATGGCCAAGTCAGACTTCCCAAGGTACCCTCTGAACAAATCTTGCCAGCAAAGACCCACAATCAATTCACCATAGAATCAACCATAAGTTGGAAACAACTTGAAAGCACACAACAAGAACTACTTTGGATAACATTTTGTAACTGGAATTCATATTACTTACGGAGTCTGTGTACGAGTTGTGTATTCTTTGAATTCACTGTCATGTATTGTAAAATAAGGTCTAAAATCACTGTAGTACTTCAATGGTGAGATACAACTGCAAAAACAAACAAATGTAAGGGTAGATATAAGGGCACATGTAACATTTATTCTGTATTCTACTTAATCTAAGTAAACTCTGTAGTTATCTCAGCCAACTTTCAAAATTGTTGCTGCTGATTAATTTTTTTATTAATCTCATTCTCAAAATGGAGATCTTCAAGTAGTACGAAAAGGCACTTCCATGAAAAAGGAAGTCATTGATGTCTCAATCAATGAATTTATTGCGATGAATTTATCAAAAAACCTCTCTCCAGAACACAAAACTCCTACCAACACCTGGCTTATCTGATTGTTTTTCTTCACTGTGTGAGGTTGTACTTTTTTTAAGCAAACGCCAAGAGACTATGGCTTCTGCTAGAGCGTTCACACTCTGTGACTCACAGTGAGATCACAGTCATGCAGTTTTTAAAATCCTCCGTTTGTTTACCTGACAAGTGCCAACACAGTTTCGGAGGATTCTGATGGAGAGGGCGCCATGACAACGAGTGGTTCCCCTAACAACACGAGTTCCCACAGCATCTGGATGTGGAAGAATACGGGCAGGAAACATCTGAAACAGATTTACAAGCGCAGTATTTTGACAAAATTCTTGCCTGGTACAAGTAAAGGAAAGAAGAGTGAATAAAAAGAAAACATGCAACTGAGAATGTGACCGTGAATCATAACATCTTATGAATTTAAGACATGCGAGATCATTGAGCCTTCTTGAAGGGAACAAATACAGGGATAGCAAAGTTGTGGAGATAAAGTGTCAGCAGAACTGGAAGCACAGAACACAAACGACCAACTCCAGCTTTAGTCCGGCCACAAAGAGGCAGTGGCCACAGACAGAATTACTTAATTGTGCGGGAGCTTGCTACAAGGAAATACCATCTGGGATGACTCAGGGGTTATGAACTAGAAGCAAGCGAGTGAAGAAACACCCTATAGCAGGCCTGGGCAAACTTTGGCCCTCCAGGTGTTTTGGACTTCAACTCCTACTATTCCTAACAGCTTCAGGCCCCTTCCTTTTGCCCCTCAGCCGCTTAAGCGGCTGAGGGGCAAAAGGAAAGGGTCTGAAGGTGTTAGGAATTGTAGGAGTTGGAAGTCCAAAACACCTGGAGGGCCAAAGTCTGCCCAGGCCTGCCCTATAGCCTTCACAGTCTTTCTCCTTGCACTCTCTCTAGAATCTCCCTGTGAGATAACAATATGTTCCACATTGAGGAAGCAATGAAGAAGTTTTAAATGTGTTTGTTTTCCAATTAGTTGCTCAAGCCTGCTTTGAACTGACTTTAGGCCTCTCTTTGCCTTCTTATCTTTGCCTTCTTATCTTACTCAGCCTATCTCCTGAGTAACAATAATAATTCTTACAATTCTACTATGAACACATACACAGGAGCAATTAATTACCAGCAAAGATGTCTCTCACGCTGAATCTGTTTGCTAGTATATAAATTTAAGCCTTTCACTTCTACAGTTCTCGTGAAAGGGATGGATCAGCACCAGGACTTAAGAATATTAAGTCACTGCATCTTTCATGTTTTTACCTGAAGAGATCCACTTCATGGACAGTAGGCAAAGAAATGGAGATCTGTGTATCTTCCTAAAAAGACAAAAGGATTTGGTCAGAGTAGCACCAGAGAGTGGAAAAAGGCTGCTTATACCAGAAGTGGAAAGATGGCAGAATGGGATTTACTGATACATCTCTGATTAGTAGATTACCAAAGGTTTCAACTGCTTAACAACAAAATAGGTGTTTCTCTCACAAAGATATATTATTGAACTGAAACAAGTCTAGATCACCAGAGGTGGTTTCTTACATGGACAAACTATTTGTATGGAAGGAACTATGATCTCAACTCAATTCTGGTCCTCAAAACTACTTTCTGGGTTTAAGATTCTTTAATTTAAAGCATACATATCTTACACCAGGGTGTAAAGGTAAAGGTTTCCTCTTGACAGTAAGTCTAGTTGAGTCCGACTATGGGGGCGGTGCTCATCTCCATTTCTAGGCTGAAGAGCCAGTGTTGTCCGTAGACGCCTGTTAGGACATGTGGCCGGCATGACTGCATGGAGCACTGTTACCTTCCCACTGAAGCGGTACCTATTGATCTACTCACATTTGCATGTTTTTGAACTGCTAGGTTGACAGAAGTTAGGGCTAACAACAGGAGCTCACCCTGTCCCGTGGATTCGAACTATCGACCTTCTGGTCAGAAAGTTCTGCAGCTTAGTGGCTTAACTCGCTGCACCTCACAAGTCCAAAGTTAGTCCCCTCTGACTCCAGCATGCAGTGTGGCAGCAGTTCCTAAACTTTCTTTATTATATTATGGACCTAGTCTAAGTAACTTGTGCTGCTTCTAACCACCAAGAACTCTTGACTAAAAATACTCAAATGTAACCAATACTTATTTAAAATTGCTCAAATTTGGGATAAATCTACAACGTGCACTTAGGTTACTGTGTGTAGATCAGCCTCATGGCAGCTAAATGTCACAAAGGACTGATCCAGCTAAACCCAGAGGGAACCTGAATCCTCCACCAGTTAGTGGGCAGTTAAGACAGCTGGGTCAGTCCCCTCTTGTCTCTTCCTCCATGAGGCAGCTGTCTCAGGTTGAGACACTCCCATCTATCTTCTCAGGGGTGTTCAGGCTGAGCGCCCACTTGCTGAGTGGGATGGGAATGGAATAGGGGGGGCTCTAGTATGCCTACCCAGCCACATCGAACTGTGCAGCTCGGTTGGGCAGTCGGGACTCCCTACCACCCCCAAAGCAGTTTGGGAAGCCCCGATCAGTCTGCTATGTAGCCCATTTCAGACCATCCTTACATAATCAGTCTTTGTAAAACCGCCTTTAGAGAAGGAGAAATACGTACATGCATACTCCTATTACAATTTTGAAAACATAAACACTAAATTTTGGTCTCATAGTACTTGTTTATTTTAATTAATCAATCAATGAGAATACTGGTACTGCATTTGAGCTGAAATTTGTATTCTGAGTTTTGACTACCTTTTGAAGTACAGAACCCATTTGAGAAATGTAGTCAAAATATGTCATTCCAGAAGGCATTATTTTATTTATTTACCTTATTTATACCCCACTGTTATTTAGACCGAAAGTCGGCTTACATACAGACAATTATTCAATGCTTTAGAACACATACAATTCTGATAAACACTAAAATTAATAAATATTAAACATTTAAAAACATTACATTCAATATTAAAACCACACCATCCATAATCATAGTTCAAGGACATCCCATAGTCATATGTTAATATGTTCACAACCCTCTTCAATACTTCCAGAAAACTTGTAAATAAGTCCAAAAATGTTCCTTGAGCTGCAATTTCAGAGCACCATCCACAGATATTTCCACGAGCTTGTCTATCTCTGCTACTATGAGCCACTCCTGTTCATAAACATTAGCACAAATGGAACTTAAATCCAGTTTTTACTTACATCAGGAACAGGAAAACATTCACATAAACTATGCTGAAAATCTTTGAAATCTTGGGTGATAAACAATATGTCCTTCTCAGACAACTCTTTGTCAATGGAATCAATAAGATTAGTTAGGTTTGGAAGTATCTCACAATTTTGGTTCGATTGGCAATGATGCTAGAATTCTAGCTTTTTTCATCATTGCTTCAAACTTGTCTTCAACTTAAAAACGGTAACTTTTTCTCCTTGAAGATTTAAGTTGAGGATATTTAAATGGATAAAGATATCTGACATCTATGTTAATTTTACTAACCAGGAAAAATCGATGTAACTGTTGAGGTAAAAATTGCTGATCTATGAAGAATAATCTTATCTCGTCTCTAAAATTCCTCCAAATGAGACAAAACTTTTCCTTGTGAAAAAGCAAATGATGTTCATTGGGCATAACCTTCCAAAGCTACTAAAAATATCTTGAATTCAGTGATTTGTTTTTTTATAAAATTGACAATTTTGATAGATTCATTTAAGATTTTAGTTTTCCTGATATTTTCTAAGCACTGGGAGCTTCCCTATTTATATAGCAATAGTACCAAGTCATTAATGGTATGATTACCTTAATCCATGCTACAAGTCCAATTAGCTTTCCAGAGATAGCTCATGCCCTATCAGCGTTAATTCCAATGCATTTCTACAAATCCATGTCACAAGATATTATAAACACGTTCAAGCTGTTCTTCTTCAGCTGTAGTGAGATGAACACTAGATCTTCAAAAATATGTCTCTGGTGCTCACATCTAACATGGCGCAACGAAGTCACTTTGTTATGTCTGTGCATTCACCCATTTGCAGGGCAAAATAAGGGGGGGAGCACAAATTCATTTAAAAACTGCTCCTTGATTTTGGCTGACAAACCAGCATCAATCAACTTCTTAACTGTATATCAAATGACAAAGGTCTTGAAGAAAGGTCCTTGGCAGTTTTCATGTTGATCAATGCAAAAACTATGATTTTTGCAGCAGGCAATATAGGTTCTTCAGCTATAATGCTCAATTTTCACTTTTTACTATTAATCAAGAAACTACATATGAGGCAAACTGCATTTTGATTTTTACAACCAGCTGCAGTCCTTTTACCATTTTCTTGGTTTCCTGAAGTGCCTGATCCTTATTTTTTTGGGGGGGACGGACGGACTAGCATAATCAACAAACAAGAGAAGTTACATTCCAGTAAGAGCTAGCAGGACATATGATTCCTATCACTGTACTAAACCTATGGCACAGAACTATAGTGAGAACTATATACTGAGAATAATATTTTCTTGGCTCTGCATTGGGGTGGGCAACTGTGGAGGTGCAGGGATAATTTCCTACTTTCATTGAGAGAGGAACTTGAAAAAGCCCTGGATGCCACAAAAATAGCCTTTGTGAACTTCTTTACAGCTGTAGTCTCTCCATTACAGAACAGAATTGTTTTTTTGCTCAGGATTAATAATAATGACTTTATTCTTATATCTCGCCACCATCTCCCTGAAGGGACTCAAGGCGGCTTACAGATGGCACAAAGTGCCTCAAAATAAACATAAAAATAGAGCACAATATAAAATGCAATAAAATAAAACACAAACACATATAAAACATCAACTCAGATTCAATAAAAACCGAAATCATCAGTGTATTGTCGAAGGCTTTCATGGCTGGCATCACTGGGTTGTTGTAAGTTTTTACGGGGGTGTACGGCCATGTTCCAGAACCATTATCTCCTGACATCAAGAGAGAATGGTTCTGGAACATGGCCGTACAGCCCGAAAAACTTACAACAACCCTGAAATCATCAGGATTCTAACATTCGTTACTGCTTGCTGAAATGTATTCTTGACAATATGGCGACAAAATTTTCCACTGTACAGTAATAAATAAATAAATAAACAAACTTTATTTGTACCTCGCCACCATCTCCCCAAAGGGACTCAAGGCGGCTCACAGAAGCATTTCAAGTGTCACATGCAGACAATAATACATAAGTATAAATACAATGACATCAGTATAATCAACAGTGCATACAAATCCCAATGGTGAAATTACAAAAATATGAAAATTATAAAATTCCTATTTCTCATTTTACATTTCATTACCTTCATTTCTATTCCTACATTATAAAATATACATTCTTTTATATTTGTGAAATTGAAATCTGAAAGTTGGCCCTTTGTTTTGAATGAGTATTTAAGTGGCTGGTGAATTACCTGGTATGTGGATTGTAGCATTTCAGTTGTTCCAGGCTTGTCATGACAGGTAGGAATCCGCATCTTCAGAAAAAGATACAATAGGTTTTAGATTGAAAGTTGTAGTGCTAAAATTCATGCCAACGTATAAATTAGAGGCGTTCATTTCTTCTGAAAGCAAAATTTCAGCAGCTTTACATTTGTACAAATATACTGCAACTAATGACTGTTCCTTAAAACCGACATTTTTTTTTTTTTAAAAAAAGAATGCTACTGAGGTAACTTTAAAAACACAAAACCCATTCACCAGAGTTTGGAAAAGTTACTTTCTGGCAGATACTGGCTATGGATGCTGGGAGTTCTAGTGCAAACAGGAAAGCTTTTAAGGCCTGTTTCTTACTATGCCATCCATTTAGGTGTGATCCCTATGAGCAATCCAAAGTCTTCAGAGAAGAAAATTAAGAATCAAAGTCCAAGAACACAGATAGAAACAGCCATTGATTGCAACAAACTATTCAAATGAGTAGCCTAGTATTAATGAGAAAAAGATTGGCTCCTCAATAAATGCTATTTTTTTTAACCCAAAGGCACCGTACCAGGGAAAATCTATGCACATGATCCAGTTAATGTTAAGCACTCCTCAGTGTTATGGATCTCATCAGAAGAGTATAAAACATGTATAATAAACTAAAAACTAAAAATGTCCACCACTGAATAGTGTTATATAGTTTATAAAAGGAAAAATATGGTATTTTTAGCAGGGAACAGTACTAAGAAAAATACTTTAGTCCTTTGTATTTTTCCACTTCTTTTAAGAACTACTTGCTTTTCCCACCTACTGTTTGGGCCTTGCAAGCGTAATATCACTGCTATGAGACTATGCTTCTATTTTTTTATATATTTACATACAAAAATACAATATAACCAAAGCCCGTGACTAGATTCAAACAAACAAGAAAAGCATTGATGTAAAATTACCTTCATTACAATTCCCATAATAGGCAAATGTAGGGTTTTCCCTGGGACTGGTGGTGGCCATCGATCAATATCATTGCAAGCTGAAAATGAACAGTAATTTTAAAAACTATAAAACGCATGACAAAAAGCCTCTCATGCAAAATACCCACATCATTTACCAGGTTACTTATTATTCTTTAAAAAGGCTTCTGCTGGGGCTACAACACCTAAGAAGCATGAAAACATGGCAGAGTTTCCCCCATGCCCTCAAGAGAAGATTATGCAGGATGCCAGTATTTCTAAATCTTTTTTTACTCTCAAGGGACCCTTGCAATAATTTGCAGGTCCCAAGAGACCACTGTGACTCTATATCTGGAGCTGGGAAAAAATACTTTTAGTCATAACCTCTGTGGAACTATTAATACGTAATCTCTGGTGAAACTTGGTTATAAAACTCTAGGTTAGACAGTAAATGTCATCAACCAGTACAATCAACTCTGTTTCAATTTCATAACCAGGCCTGAAATTCAACTGGGTGTAATTAATCAGTATCACCAACATTTGAGAGGCCCCACATGTTCTACAGCTCATTCAAGAATGGTAAATGCGACACTAGAAATATTTTAAGACGCAAGCTCCAAGTTGGGTTCCTTCAACAAAACCCTTACCACAACTTCCTTCAAATCTGCAGTGGCCTCTTCCTCCATGAAGGAAGCAATGACCACATCAAAAGACCAAATACCAAGCTCATGTCAGGCTGATTTCAACAGACAAGATGTACAACTTTCTGAAAATCAAGTGGTGTATCTCAGCCCTTCAAGTCCTTTGTCTATGACTTCTGTGTACAAAACACAAAAAGTATTGGGGTGTTGTGTGGTTTCCAAACTATATGGCTATGTTCTAGCAGCATTTTCGCCTACATCTGTGGATGGCATCTTCAGAGAATGCTCTGAAGAAGCCAGCCAGAGATGCAGAGGAAACGTCAGGAGAAAATGCTGCTATAAAATGGCCATACAGCCCAGAAACCATGCAACACCCCAATGATTTCGGCCATGAAAAACCTTGGGACAGTACAAAACATATTCTTAACCTTCTTGGGCTGTCACACCTCCTACCAATATGCCAGGGACTAGTAGCATATTTCTACCTCTTAGCAACCAATGGCCCATGGCCTGGCATGAGTCCATGGATCACCATTTTGCACAGCACCGCTTATCTCAACTATATGGTGTACCAGCCCCTTTCCTTTGGCTTTGTAAAAACAATGGCATCCAAGTCAGCAGAGATACAAGTCATGCTGTTTGCCAAGTATCAACATCAATCACAGTAAGCATTTGAGGTTTCAAGCTGTTGTATTCCACAGCCTACATCCTAGAGTTTTAACAACCTGAGCAAACTCTGTAGTGAAATGGTGAAAAAAAATCATAGACTGGAATCATAGGGTTGAAGGTTTAGTTCAACCTTTGCCATGTAGGCACATAGTCAAAGTACTCCTGACAGACACAGAAATCCAACCTCTGATTAAAGATCTTGAAAGCAGAATCCACCATTCTTGGAGGCAATATATTCCAACGTGGAACACCAGTTCTTCCTAACACTGGGGTGACATCTCCTTTTTTGCAATTAGAATCCACTGGTTTGTATTCTAGTCTCCAGAGAACCTGAAAACAAGCTTGTTCCATCTTCAAGATGGAATTCCCTCAAGAAACTGATATCTTATCACCCCTGTCTTTTCTTCTCCAAGTTCAATATTCACAGTTCCATGAAACATTCCTTACAAAACATGGTTTCCAGACTTTTAATTATTTATTCTCCCTCATTCCAGTTTGTCAATCTCCTTGTGGTGCCCAGAACTTATTAAAAGTCAGGGTCGTCTAGTACGCCAGCTACAAATTAAAGTAATAATTAAAAGAAAATAATAAAATCTCCCTTAGTGGCGCGGCCTGAGGAGGGAGGGATGAGGGTGGAGGGAGGGAGGGCATGGGGAGGAGGAGTGGCAGGCCACATTGCCACGGAGACCGGCTGCGAGTGATGGCCCACTGGGATTTCCCCTGCGGCCCCCACCGCTGTCCTTTCAAGGAGCTCCTCTGCCCTCGCCGCTCACCTCCTCCGAAGGCCACTGGGCTTGCCTAGGCCCAAGGAAGTGCCTCCGGGCGACGACTTCCAGCAGCCCTGGGTGGCGGCATGCCTTGAATGTGCTCACTGAGGCATTCTGGGAGCCATAGTTCCCTGACTCCTACGTTTCCCAGAATGCCTTAGCGAGCACATCTCAGGCACGCCGCCGCCCAGGGCTGGGAGTCATCATCCAGAGGCGTAAGGAGTTGTGAATACTAAACTCTATAGAGTATTAGCTATTCCCCCCTAATTTGGTGCCATCTTCAAATTTAATAGTCCATTGTCCAAGTCATTAATACAGAGCCCCCGGTGATGCAATGGGTTAAACCTTTGTGCCAGCAGGACTGCTGACCTAAAGGTCAGTGGTTCGAATCCAAGGAGCGAGGTGAGCTCCTGTCTGTCAGTTCCAGCTTCTCATAGTGGGACATGAGGGAAGCCTCCCACAGGATGGAAAATCATCTGGGCATTCCCAGGTAAACGTCCTTGCAGATGGCCAATTCTCTCACACAAGAGACTTGCACTTTTTCTCAAGTCGCTCTTCGACACAAAAAACCCCCATTAAGGAATTGAAAAAAGTGGGCAAAGATGGCGGCAGGACGGGTGTTCTGAGGCTCCTCATAACAGCAACCGCTGTCCTGATCGGAGGGCAATTTGCGCCCCCTCTCCAGGTGGGAAAAACCCACCAAGGCGACGCGAAGCCAAGGGTCGACGCCGCTGGCCCCAAAAGTCCCCCCTTCCTCAAGAGGGGGAGGCTGAGTGGGCCCGGTAACAGGCCCGACTGGCGAGCGGATCGGGACGCGGGAAGCGGGCGAAAGCCCGCATCTCCTGTCAGCCCAGCCCACTTCTGGGACATAAACAAAGAAACACCGAAGGGAGAAGGGAAAGAAAACACCATAAGAGAGGCTGTGAGTAACAAAGGGGCCCCTTGCCAACAAGGAAAAAGAAAGGGAAAGATCCATTTAGCTTGGAAGGCAAGTTCCCCCAATCCCAAGACGAGGGAGACGGCTATTAAAACTAAAATCAGGCCAAGAAACAGGGCGGGAGAAGCACACAGGAACCACAGCGAGCCCAGAGTCTCCTGGCTCTTTTTTCAACAACCCCATTACCCGAGAGGGAACCAAGATGGCGGGATGAAGAATAGATGCGGTCACCACTACCTTGGGGACAGGGCCGCTCAAATAGAGGCGGGAGCGGCTCGGCGACCGTTGGAAAAGGCGCGAACCCAGGCGGAAACGAAGACAACAACCTCCCCGAGGCCCTACGAGCGGCAGCCAGAACGAGAAGGGAGGGGTCCCAATCCACCGGAAGTGAGCAGGGGAAGACGGGGACGGGGACCGGAAGTGACGGCCGGGATTAAAAAAAAAAAGTACTGCGCACAACGGATAGGGGCGGAGCAAGCCATCCAAAGAGCGGGGGGGAGAAGCGAGGGATAAAGGGGGACGAAGCCAGCGACGAAAGGGGCAAGCAGCAAAGGAGCGGGACGCGGGACCCAGGAAAGCAAGGGGGAGAGGAGATCGGGCCGGCGATCACAGCGGAAGGGGGTGAAGATATTGCAGGGGGACAGAGAGCGAGCACACAGTCGTCATCTCTGAATCTGCAGACAATCCCCTGACGCGATCAGACTACCCATCAAGCAAAGAGAAAAGGTGAGGGGCAAGGAAGTTGGGAAAACGGCGAGGAAAGGAGATCAGGACGACGAGTGAGGCTGGGGAAGCGAGCAGAGGGAAAGAGCACGAAGGGTGGGAACACAGTTTCTAACCCCCAAGCACAGGACCCAGCTCCTGATCAGATTAGGCTACCTAAATCTTTAGGGAACCCTTTGAAAGGTCAGATTGTCAGGGAGGCCCAAGCCAGCCAGCCTATCCCGACAACAAAGTACAAGTCCCTCCACTTACTAGCTAGCTACAGCCAAGTTGCACAACTCACCCAAGTTGTGATATTTGTGGTCAAAGAACAGAACAAACTCATCCACTGAATAGTACAATTGACAATAAATTATGTCAGTACTAAACGAATTGAACACAGAAGCAAAAGAACAGGAGAGAATGCAAGGAAGGAGATCAGAGGATGAAAAAATAACTTTAAAGGACATTGTTAAAGAACTACGAAAATTAGGAGAAGCACAAGATGGGTGTCTACAGAAGATCGAAATAATGATGACCCGACAAGAAAAGCAAATCAAAGTGACCCAGGAACAATCTCAACATGCAAGAATAGAATCAACCAAAGAAGTGATTCCCACAAAGCTAGAGCTGATAATCATCTATGAAGATGGAAAAGAACTACCGCAGGTCAAGGGAAAAAACGCAGCAATGTATGAAGGTCTGGAGAAAAGAGTGGAGGAGAATACAAAATTGCAAGAAACATCAGAAGAAAGAGAATTTTATTTTAAAAATAGTGTGGAAGTTCCACTGGAAGCTTCAAGAATGACTATGAAGAATTCTAAAGCCTCTACCCCCCAAAAAGGAGAAGAGGAAAAAAACCAAGAGGTTGATACAACATCTAAAAGCTCCATCCTGGATGCAGATAAGAATAAAGATAAAAGGATCGGGGTGCAGCCCAATAGAAAGAGAAGCCGGATGAGAACAAGACATCAAAGAAGAAAGAAAAACTTAAAGAAAAACTGTCCTTACTCTCCAGGGATGATCACATATTATAGTCCCTCGAGATGTGAAGCCCTAGAGGTGGATGAAGAAGGGCTAGAATCTCCTAAAGAGAACGGTTAGGAAGGAGGCTGAGGAAAATGAAAGAAACAGATTCAGTTACATTAAAAGACAAGGAACGGACAATGGACATGGACACTCTTACCAAATATTTGAAGGATTTTAAAAGTTAAGAGAAAAAGACAACAGATTGACTATCTCTCAAGAGGTATATGAAGACCCGTTGCTGAAACGTAGTCAAAGAAGATGATTTGTAATAAAGAAGTGACAAAAGAGACTGTACAAGATAAGCAAGAAAAAACTAATGAATATGGAACTTGGAAGTCAACAAGTTACCCCTATTTCTATCTTTTCTCACTACCCTTACCCAGTATTTTCCCTCCCAGATCCCTGACTAAACCACCACCCTCACCACCTTTAACTCTTACCCCTTCCTACCCCTCATTCCTCCCTATATCCTCAAACTGCCCTACCCCAAAACCACTTTCCTTCTTTTACCTATGTGTATTCAAAACTTTCAATAAAAAATTATCTAACAAACAAAAAAAAACCCCCATTAATACAACCACAAAAGGCAGACGAACAAGCCCTTTGGCATCCCACTAGCCCCATAGTTCTCAGCCTTTGGGTCCCCAGATGTTTTGGCCTTCAACTCCCAGAAATCCTAACAGCTGGTAAACTGGCTGGGATTTCTGGGAGTTGTAGGCCAAAACACCTGGGGATCCAGAGGTTGAGAACCACTGCTTGTCACTTCTCTCCAAGATGAAGAGGAACTACTTTGTGTTTGGTCCTTCAATAAAAGAATTCCCTCTCTCTCACCATCACTACCACATATTAATATCACAAATGAATATTACTTATAACTACCACTATCCACTTGACTGTACCGCACATTTGTATGCACCTGATAAATTGAGTACTTTATACACAAGCATTCTGAAACCTATCAATTTTATCTGATGTACTCTTCTGTAACCCAAATATACTTCTATTTTACTAGAATGGTGCAAATATTAAATTTACATTAATTTGCATATTTCAATACATATGGCTCATTAGTATTACCAACCTGCTTCCAAGTAAGGTTCATTCTTATCGAAGTATTCAGGTGCAATTTGTCCAAGAACAGTGTGAAAAAAGTGGATATAAGGCAGCTTGCTGATCAGGACCAAGGACTAGTACAGAATAAAATTATTCATGTTTAGCTTTTGTCAAAACCGCCATTCAGAATAAGTGTTATTTATTCATCATTCTCTTGCTAAATACATTCACACATGCATACATATATTTATACTTTCGGTATTCTAATATTTTTAATCCCTTAGAGAAAAAAATATTGTTTGTGGTGTTCATCTAATGGATGAATTAGATGCTGCATGTATCTGCCTGCAAAAAAACCCCCTAACTAACTCATCTGGAGTACAAGATAAACGGAATGGGAAGCCACTTTCCTACTCAAAGTATTCTAAATACATTTTCTACTAACATGCCCCTGGAACCTTGTATGCTACTGTATCGGTAAGAGTTAGACACAATAATGCAGAATAATCACACTATTGTTCTATTTTCTTTGCTTACTTTTTCCATTCACTCATTATTAGCACATTATTATAAGCACCACCATGACTTTTTCCTGAATGTCATGTCTTAAACACAGATTGCAATTCTGAGGACAAAAAAAGTTGGATTGCATATTTTGTACAACTTTGAGAGACTTTCTGGCTAAGATTAGGACAGGGAAAATGTTTTAAATAAACAAACAACATCAGCAATTGTGTGCAATCTTGTGTTATTATCTTATTGGCCTTAGCCTACGAATTAAAAGCCTAACACTACAGGATATTCAATCCTTTGTTTTCAGCATATTCTGTGGAATATATTCTATTGATTTCAATCAAAATAATGTCTGTACTAAATGCATTTAAAATAACAACTATAAACACTCTTCCTAAAAATAAAATTACCTTCTGGAAGTAGCCTCTCTTCAATGTCTTGTCTTGAACTTGTCTGAAATACACATAGCCATAAAAATATGCTGGATCCCTCTGAAAAGAAACATCACAGCATTTCATTATGCTTCATAATTTTAGTCACACTTGAAGTTTAGAGAACGACATATTTCATCTTTTTTTGTGTGTGTCCGGAGCAACTTGAGAAACTGCGAGTTGCTTCTGGTGTGAGAGAATTGGCCGTCTGCAAGGACATTGCCCAGGGGACACCCAGATGTTTTACCATCCTATGGGAGGCTTCTCTCATATCCCTGCATGAGAAGCTGGAGCTGACAGATGGGAGCTCACCCCCTCCCTGGATTCAAACCACAGACCTTTCGGTCAGCAGTCCTGCCGGCACAATTGGCCACCCGAGGCTCCATATTTCATTCTAAAAGAGGCCCTCATAATATTCCATGAGAATACATATCACTTCAGTCTATTTACAATTTCAGTTAATATTGCCTATGTCACTATTTAAGCACTTCCTCCCAAGTTCCACGCAACCCAAATAGCCACTGCACTAAATAAATAATACGGAAAGATAGATGTTATATCTTAGGATCCAACATTTCTGAAATTATAAGAAACTGTTTGTGGTTTCAAGAAGGTATGGCAAAGAACACTCTTAACAATGCTCAGGGCTTTCATTGACAGGTAAACAAAGAAAGAGTTAAATGATTAGAGGAATTTAGAATACAACTGAACACAACAACATTCAGATCAGCTTCTGAAACAATGGATACAATTTGGAGAGAAGTTTAGAAGTTTCCATTTAGCATCTACCTTCCAGTACAAAGGATAATTAAGTTGTTAACATTAGACTGTTTTGCTTGTTTTGTCACACAAAATAAACCAATGTTAGAGATCTGCTGAGAGATGCCTTTGAAGAACAAGCTTTCAAATGAACTTGGTAATTTCATTATGAAATTATTGTCATTGCCTGCTTAACATTAACATTAAAAAGGAGTGCCCTGTTTGCCAGGAGAAAAGGGTCTACTTTCCAACCTTCAGGTAAATGGGTAGGTCTCTGTCAAACTGGTCCAGCAGACAATGCCACGAAAGCTTTCTGTTAGATGACTGTCGGAATCTAAAACAAAACTGTGTGTCTCCAAGGCAACCTGGGCCAAGAAGGAAAGAAAGAAAAACAGCAAGAACTATACTGAGTTGGAAAAATCTCGAAAGAACAAATTAGCTATAGCATTCCTAAGAAATACTTACCTGACCCTACCACAGAAGTAAAAAAATACCTATAGAAACCAAACCCGCTGAGGCACACTGTAGGTGGCCTCTGATTTATGAGGACAAACATTACCAAATACAATGGCTAATGCAAATATCACCCTCTTTCCATCAGGGAACCTTGCCAGTTCACAAGTACAGCAGGCCTTCAGCATCCGCTGGACCAGGCCTGGGCAAACTTCGGCCCTCCAGGTGTTTTGGAGTTGAAGTCCAAAACACCTGGAGGGCCGGAATTTGCCCAGACCTGCGCTGGACTGTGGTTCAAGGACTCCCACAGATACTGTACCAAGATCTATGAATGCTCAAGGCCTATTGTATATTGCCTTATATTAATGAGATAAAATAGGAAAAGCCATGCTTTATGATCAGGTTATTCCAGGACATCATTAAGCAATTAGTTTCAAGTTGACAAATGTATCATTCAGAACATTTCTACATTCTGTGGGGCCATGAAGATGCATTTCTCAAATGTTCTCAGAGAAGGAACGCAGAATCATACATGGCATCTGAAGTAAAGTACTGTAATTTAAATTTTTTAATAAATATGTTCCCACTGTAGCACAGTTATCATCAATGGAAGGTCTGAAAAGAGCAGGCTTTTCTTAGGGATGATTCTTCACACCTTTTTTCTTATACGTTGATGTATAACAACCATTCACCACATTGTTGTCAATACAATGTGAATAAGAAAAAACATGTGGGCTGTGTTCTACTACATTGCTCACTCAAAGAAAACTTAGCCACTGGCATTCCAGAGAGAATTACGAAGGCATTGGGATAGTTGAAAGCAACTGTGATTTTATTTAGCATTTTAATCCAAAGTCCAATTAATAAAACATTAACTCTATTTGAGGTACAGTAGCCTTCTTGTATCTACTTAATTTTGTGCAGTGTGGTCCTCTCCATTGGCGTCCCTTGTCTCAGGGGAGAGGCTTGCGTACCCTAATGAAGTTGTGAGCTATGCTGGCGGTGGCATAATAGCCACCGGTAGGGTCTCCCATGCCAGACAGGTCACAACCGGAGAGTCTGACAAAGAGTGTCAATGGGTAGGATGGGCTCTCTAGCCTTTTGGCAACCATCCTAAGAGAAGGAAAACTCTAATTTCAAACCCGAACAGATGGTGCTCGTCTAACCCTGGAAGGTCAACCTTCTAGAGAAGGAAATTTAAATCAAACCTACGACCCGAGGGCCTCGCTGCCACCGCCCTAAGCTTGCTAGGCCCCGGCAGACAAACCTTTGGTTTTAAGGGTGAGGCCAGTTCTGTGCACACTGCGCTCCACCAGAAAAATCCATTGCACAGGCTCGAAGGACACCTCCAACCTCCTTAGTCATCAACGCGCTTATAGAAAGCATGGGATGAGTCCTTCCTAAGAATCTTCATTTGCGAAGTAATGCCAGAGAGAGGGGGGTACTTTGCTAACACTTTACCTTGGCCCACCCTGAAGCCCTAGCTCCATCCCTACATCCCTAAGTCAGTGGTTCTCAACCCATAGATCCTCAGATGTTTTGGCCTTCAACTCACAGAAATTTGGTAAACGGGTTTGGATTTCTGGGAATTGTAGGCCAAAACACCTGGGTATCCACAGGCTGAGAACCACTACCTTAGTGATCACATCTTAAGCAAGTGAAATCAGAAAATGTTGTATGAGGCTACACTGAGAGGACAGAAAGGTAGCACTGCTCAAAACTGAGGTAGGAAAATCTGGCTTGCATAACATTCCCCACTTGGGTGAGCCCACAACACTCAACAGTTTCATCAAACATCCTGGAAAGGTTGTCCAAAGGATGCACAGAATTTGTGAGAAATTGAAGCCTTCTTCTAGTTTCCATGTCAGGGCTTAGGTGTTGCTTTTAAATGAACAGGAGAGGGGAAAAGGCAGAATCAACCATTACATGCTGTTTTGTTTGTCACTGCCACTCAAAGACAGCAATGCTTCTCTTACATTGGGAGGGGGGATGCAGACCACAAAACCCTGCAAATGCCTTTAAGAAAAACCTGGAAGACACCACACATCTTCTAAGAGGCACACTTCTATCATATTTCTCCAACGAGGTGCTAAGCCAGTGTGGGTTTTATTCAAAATCTGATGTTATTTCTGGAAACTTGTAGTTCGTTTCTTTAAGCCCCCCTGGCCTAAAACTCATGACCATCTGAGAACCAGGCAAACTTGCTGCTCCCAACCCCTCCTAAAGGTTGCAAGAAGCCTTTAAGAGTCAACAATATTAGAGGGAGGTGTATATAGCTCAGCGCATACCTTTTTGCATGGTAGATTGCAGAATATGTTTATTTAAAATATGTTTCTATAAAAATATAGTTGATAGATACACAACAGAATTTAGGCCATCAATTTACATCAGCATCACTTTTATATATGTTTTCATCAATTAAAAGTATAGATACTACTTTTTAAAACTAAATAGTTAGGGGAAAGACTTTTGAGTGTCACTAAGGAAGCCTGACTTTTCAGACATGGAGTACAATGGGATGAATAGATCATGCACATAATTTCAGTCACCATGTATGATTAAATGCTGTTACTGGTGGAAGAAGTAAAATGTAGTTTCCATATTACATGGTGAAACACTGATCCAAATAGTTTCTGACAATTAGACTATGCTGCACTCCTATAGCCATAGAATTTACTGGGATTACGCTAATTTCTGCTATTATATTGAGTCTAATCAGCTCTGTATGGGTAACTATATACCTCATTCACAACAATTTACAGTGGATTCATCATTGTTTGTTAAGGATTTCCAGCTCCCCAGGTATGAAAAATGATTTACTATCATATAATTCATAGTTGATTTAATAAAATTAAAAATTAACTAAGTATAGTTATAGCAAAATTCTATCTTAACACCACATTGATATTTTATATTTGTACACAGCATGCAGATCCAATAAATAATTACCTGAATTGGAATCTGGGAAAGACAAATAGCAAATATTGGTTTTCTAGGGGAGAAAAATAAAAGTTAAATTTTGGAGGGAAAGGGGTATGTTATAAATGTCTTCTGAAGCCTCTACTCACCTCTTTATCTGTAAGTTTTGCATGTTGAGGATATATTACCTGCAGATGACAAACTTTGAATTAGTTGGATAATAAAACAATCGATTATATTGCAAGTTAGGTGCAGTGGTATCCTGCCTATAAAAACATGGTTCTCAGAAAGTAGCACATACCCTTCAATTCAGCAACTGTAATCTATAACTTTTGGCTCTATTCTAAACAGCTTTCAGAGAGTTTGCATACATCCAGCAGAATATTTCTGTCTTTCGATAAAAGGTCCTCCAACTTAATATTGTGGGTTTATATACAAATTTGTAACATTCAAAACCTGGTTTGAAGTAGAGGAATTTGGCATGAATTGGCAAATTGGAAAACAAGCCCATGGATGTCCCTATAATACTTGACTCACAGAAGGCCGTCTATTCCTGCATTATCATTTGTTTTAATGGTTAATAAATCACACTTTGCCTCCACAGATATGATATGGCATTCTTTGAATCACAAAGGGCACTAATAGAAAGGTACTTACAAACTGAGCCTGTCACACAAGGACATCAAATAACACTTCCCTTATATTGGTATTTATTTTAAAGAGATAAATACCACTCTTATATATGTCAAACCAAGGGAACGGCTTTACACTGAATCGGAACACTAGTCCATAAGCTAATGACACCCACTCTGACTGCCAGCAATTTTCAGGATTTCGTATAGTAATCTCTCCCAGATATATCTGGTTGCTTTTAGCCTAAGTACTAAACAGACTCAAGACATCAAAAGAAGAGAGATGGGTATATGTTCAAGAAAACACTACAGCAGCTTTAAGGGGAAAGTGTGGCTTGTAGCCTGCGTGCACTCCTCCAGGTTTTTGCGGGGGGTGCAGCCTTCTCATGGGTCACAACAACTCTTGATTAAATATTATTGTTCAAAAACTGTCAAGAATGCCCCAATTGTCTAATACAATTTTACTACATTTAGGAACAACCCCTCCTTTTCAAGCCCATACAGATTTAAGTGGTAAAATGTGACTCCATGACTCACTGTCCAACTTCTAACAGATGCTCAACCCTTCATGAAAAGATGATGTTACAGCGACTTCAGCAAAGCATCCATGATGCACATGAAAGCAGTTTAACTATTATTGAAAGGCGAAACAATGTGTATTTCCACAGTTAAGAACATCCTTCACAAGTCAGATCTGGCTATGGTGACACATGTCTTGATTACATGCCGGTTGATTACTATAACGCACCCTGAATGGGGCTGCCTTTGGAAACTGTCTGGAAACCTCAGCAGATCCAAAATGCTGCAGAAGAAGGCTGCTGACTAGAGTTCATTACAAAGAATCCATAAACTCGACTCATGACTGATCCACAGAATTCAAACACCCAGACTGAGTCAATAAACTCTGAATTTGTATGGCCCGATTAGGACTGTTGATGACCAAGGTTCCTGAAAGCTTCTAATTCATAGGGTCAAACCAAGATAAAATCAACTTGATAGCAAATAAAAACTAACTGTCCGGGGAGGGCCTGAATGTGTTATGAGCTCAACTCTATATGCTCTTTTTTTTCCATCCCCATCATCAATGCCATCAGAATATATTCTAAGCCTCTGCCACTTCTAGTTAGGATGAAATGAAAAAAGTACGTGGGCTGCTGTTATGGGCTTGATGCCCTACATTAGTCCAAGGAGTTAAGGTGAGATAGATAGACAGATACATACATAGATAGATCTGTCCCATTTCCTTTTCACAACAACACTATTTGAAAGCTTAATCTGAAATTTAATGGTCATGATTAGTCTAAAGATTACTCAGTGACTTTCACTTACAGTATATTTCCTTGCCGTACCTGTAAGACCAGTATCAGCAGTTTCACAAAAAATGCCCTTCTCTAGGAATTATATGGGTTCTCCAGGCAATTCTATATTATGCTTCGATTGGAAGATACCACAGAATCTCGCTGGAGGACCTAACACATTTCTAGGGAAGGTACTCTCTAGGAATCTTCTAGGATCTGTGGTAATTTCCAGCAAAAGTTTATCGTTTCAGTAGGGTTCAGTATTGTTCAGTTTACGGTTTCCACAGTTAGTTCTAGAAGTATCCCTCAGATACAGAGGTTGTTGTATATAACATTAACTACTACTTTGACTTTTTATAGAAGTGAATTTTTATAAGAAGCATATTTATTTCCTTACCCATAAAATGTAATATACAGCCAGAGGTCACTGACAAGTTTGTTACATTCATTTATCTTACTCCATATATTCATAAATGAATTGTTTTAGAATAATTCTACAGTTGAAACCAAATTGATTGATTTCAGTACTTGATTGCATAATACTTGGCGATGCCATTTATTTAAACGTCTTTGGACAAAAGAGTAAAACCAGCTGTTGTGGGTGTTGAAGTCCAAAACAACTGGAGGGCCAAACTTTGCTCATGCCTGCTATAATGGATCATGTCAAAAAAACTGTATACAGTGTTCCCTTGCGGTTTCATGGTTCACTTTCCGCAGACTCGCTGTTTTGCGGTTAGTATTGAGAATTTATATTTTTAATATATTTTATACATTTTGTGGTTTGAAAAGCACTAGATGTTTAAAAATATATTAAAAATAATAATTCTCAACCCTAACTGCGAATCAGTCCGCAGAAAGTGAACCGGTGCTTGCAGGGGGCTTCTTCCCAGATGGCACCCATACAATTATTGTGCTTGTGCTGCAATTAAAATCATGTCAAAGCTAAAACTCATTGATTAAGACAGTGTTTTTCAACCTTCTTTGAGCCGCGGCACATTTTTTACATTTACAAAATCCTGGGGCACACCACCAACCAAAATGACACAAAATGACACTCTTAACACAGTAATACATATAGTTAATATGTTTTTAAATGTATTTATATACTCAGTGTGAAACCTGGGCCTGTTTTGATGAACACAACATATATATGACTTCCTCTCACATATTTATACATGGCTATCATGTCTTCTCTCAGCCTTCTCTTCTTCAGGCTAAACATGCCCAGCTCTTCAAGCCGCTCCTCATAGAGCTTGTTCTCCAGACCTTTGTGAAATTTCACCCTGAGTGAAACTTGCTTCCAGTTAACTATGGATGTCATGAAGCTGTTATAAACAGTTCCTTTGGGGGAGGCAACGAAAAAAATCTAGTAAAATAGTTTTACTAGTTCCAAGCGGAGAGGCTCAATTTGTTTCTTGGAAACCTGTGAGGGGGCTGCTAGGAGGGGGGAGAGTGCTAATTTCCCACGGCACACCTGATGATCGCTCACGGCACACTAGTTGGAAAACCAAAAATTACATTACAGCGCATATGCAAATTCACATATATACAGTGTTCTGTCACTTATTGGGGGGGTCACGTTCCAGGACCTCCGCAATAAGTGATTTTAATATTTATACATTATTTTAATAGTTATACACTATTTTAAGTCTTTATAAACTTAAAATAAAGTGAAGGAAATGAAGGAAAGGCCCTTCAAGGCTGGAGGGAGGGAGGACCGAGGAGGGAAAGCGCTTCGGAGAGCGGTGGTGTCAAAAACTCACAAAACAGCAAAAACACCATGATATATATTTTAAAATAATATTTTTTTGAAATCCGCAAAATAGCGAGTCCACAATAAGCGGGGGGAACGGGACACAGAGGTGAATATGATAAGATATATATGCATATATAGTTGACGTAAGAGAATCAATGTACTTTAAGAAAACGTATTTTAAAGTATTAATTTAAAGAAGTAATATATTATATTACAACATTATATATAGTGCATTTGGAAGGCTTCACAAAAGAGTCTGGAGCAACAAGCACCTGAGGAAAACCACCAAAATCAGTGTGTACAGAGCTATCGTACTGTCTATTCTCCTCTATGGGTCTGAAACATGGGTCACCTATCGCCAACACCTACGACTCCTCGAACGCTGTCATCAGCGCTGTCTTCGCACAATCCTAAATATACACGGGACCGACTATGTGACTAATGTTGCTGTCCTTGAGCAAGCAGGGATCACCAGCATTGAGGCCACGCTATTGAGAACGCAGCTGCGCTGGGCACGTCTCTAGGATGGAGGACCACCGCCTCCCAAAGATACTATTTATTTATTTATTTATTACCTCAAACTTGTATACCGCCACTCCCCGAAGGCTCGGAGCGGTTTACAACAGTTTGAGTGCCCAGTGGCACATCAAGACAACATAATACATAGTACACAAGGGAAGAACAAGAGGGTGGGGAGAGAGGAGGGGGTGGGGTAGTGTCAACAGTGGTGCCGATCAAGGCACCACTCTACCATCAAAGGAGGGCAGGCAAGGACGTCCCAACAGGAACATCGATGCCACCGCACCAGTAGGAAGCGGGAACCGCCGACTTCCAGCTGGAGGTCTGTGCTGAGAGACCCGGCCCATCAGCGCAGTGTCCTTCCTGTCTGTTGTAGAAGACCAGTGGGACCCTTGGAGCTTCGGTCGCTTGTAGCGAGAGTTCCAAAACGTCCTAGTTGAGAACGTCTTCGGGGCCGTCACTGGTCTCAGTGTTGATCGCCCTTCTGTGGTCAAGACCACGAAGGGGCCAGTTCCGGGGGCACGGTCCCGTCGGTCTCTCCAGCAGGGGGGTGGGCCTGACCTCCGGTCCAAGGCCTGTGACGTCAGGCCTTGGAACTCGCCATGGTGTTCTGTCCTTGAGAACTCACCAGCATTGAGTGCAGCGCAAGAGGATGGAGGACCACTGCCTCCCAAATACTACTCTAGATTGCCACGGGTCAGCGCAAGGACTCCCAAAAGAGATATAAGGACTCCCTGAAACAACATCTCAGGCTCGGCCAGATTGATCACCAACAATGGTCCACCCTGGCCTCACATCGGGAGGCGTGGAGACGCACTATCCACGATGCTGCGGCCTCTTTCGAGAAGTCACGCCGAACGGGTCTCGACAACGCAGAAAGAACCGCAACTTGGAAACAACATCACCCAAGGAGACTTTCTGCTGTGCTTTCTGCAACCGGACTTGCCTATCTCAGATTGGCCTTTTTAGTCATCAACGCGCTTGTATTATTTCTATATATCTTGGTAAGGTGTATATATTGACGGGCTCCCAAGTGATAAGAACATAAGAAGAGCCATGCTGAATCGGGCCTCAGCCCATCTAGTCCAGCATTCTGTGTCACACAGTGGCCCACTAGTTGTACACAGGGATCTCTAGCAGAAAGGAGGGCAAAACCCTCACCTGCTCCCGACCCCCCACAACCAGTACCCGGGGAAAATCCTGCCTGCCTCCATCAACACAGAGGTGGCACTTGGATGTCCATTTCAGTAACTACTGATTCCCTTGGTATCCATGAATCTGTCTAATCCTGCCTTGAAGCTGTCCAGGCTGACCGCTGTCACAACCTCCTCTGGAAGTGAGTTCCATAACCCAATGACCCTCTGGGTGAAGAAATATTTCCCTTTATTAGTCCTAATTTTCCTACCTTGGAGCTTCAGGAGTGCCCCTAGTCCTAGTGTTGTGTGACAGAGAAAATATTTTTTTCTTTATTCACCTTTTCTATCCCATGCATGATTTTATACACTTCGATCAAGTCACCTCTTAAACGCCGTCTTTCAAGGCTGAAAAGGCCAAGGCGTTGCAACCTGATTTCATAAGGGAGCCGCTCCATCCCTTGGATCATTCTTGTTGCCCTTTTCTGTACCTTTTCCAGTTCCGTTATATCCTTCTTAAGGTGCGGAGACCAGAATTGTACACAGTACTCCAAATGTGGCCTCACCATAGATTTGTAGAGAGGCAATACAACATTTGCCGACCTATTTTCGATTCCCTTCCTGATCATGCCAAGCATAGAATTTGCTTTATTCACTGCTGCTGCGCACTGGGTTGACATCTTCATTGAGCTGTCCACCAAGACCCCAAGATCCCTTTCCTGGTTTGTCTCAGAAAGCTTTGACCCCATCAGTTGATAAGTGTAGTTGGGGTTCTTTGCCCCGATGTGCATGACTTTACACTTGTTTAGGTTAAAATGCATTTGCTACTTTGTTGCCCATTCACTCAATTTCAAGAGATCTTTCTGGAGCTCTTTACAGTCAGTTTCATTTTTAACTACCCTGAACAGTGATGTTGCAGGGGAGAGGAGCTGTGCCTTCCTGGCTGCCCCTTCTTCACTCTCAATTCGTAGCAGGGAGGGCTGGGTGGCCTCTCGCCCACTCAGGCCCACTCCCTCCGCCTAAGGGGCTCCCTGCCTGCCTGCCTGCCTTCCACTCTCTCCTGCTGCTCACCTCCACTGCTTGGCCCAGCTCCAGGTCGAAGCCCACCACGCATGCGCAATGCAGCCAGGCCGAGAAGCGGTCCCAGGGAAGCAGCGGCGGCTGAGGCA
Source organism: Anolis apletophallus (assembly GCA_030556195.1). Lineage (NCBI taxonomy): Eukaryota > Metazoa > Chordata > Lepidosauria > Squamata > Anolidae > Anolis > Anolis apletophallus. The sequence continues at coordinate 40,330,502 of JARBWK010000001.1, read as the reverse complement.
AAACACGGGCCCCGGGGGCGCCTTCTTCGGCCTCTTCCGACTCTGCCAGCCGCCCGTCTCCGTCCTCGAGGCGCAGCGTCCGAAGAGACATGGCCTTGGAGCGGCTGCAGCGGCGGAGCTCCCACTTCCCGCACCGGCACCTCCGGCTGAAGGCGCCGGCTCTGGCTCCAACCCAGAGGGAGGGAGGGAGACCACGTGACGCGTGCCTCTCCAGGGGCCCCGCCTCCCCCCCTTTCACTCCGCGGTGGGAAGGTCCACAGCCGCCCGGGAGAGAGCAGAGGGGAGGGCGGTGGAACAGTCCACTGTCCAATAGAGGGGGGGGGGGGGAGGAGGAGGATCACTCTCACAGTCTCCATTAGCCAATACGGCAGGCCTGGGCAAACTTGGGCCTTTCAGGTGTTTTGGACTTCAACTCCCACAATTCCTCACAGCCTCAGGCCCCTTCCAAACTTGGAGGTGTTTTGGAGGGGCCTGAGGCAACTCCCACAATTCCTCACAGCCTCGGGCCCCTTCCAAAGGAAGGGGCCTGAGGCTGTGAGGAATTGTGTGAGTTGAAGTCCAAAACACCTGAAAGGCCCAAGTTTGCCCAGGCCTGCCCAGGCCCTTTCCACACAGCTATATAAAATTATTATTTTATCTATTTCTGGTAATTATATCTCTTCTCTACTCAGGACGGCTTACATTGGCAGCAATGTGAACAATTACATACAAAAAACATGTAAACAAAACCATTAAAATACACAAGGCATTAATTAAACAGTATAAATGCCTTAATTAATTACCAATAACACCGTATCCTCATATAAATCGCCTTTCCAGTGCTGATTTATGTGTGCTGACCGAAGGCCTGGTCCCACAACCACGATTTTACTTGCTTCCCGAAAGCCAGGGACGGATGGGGTTGATCCGGGCCGCCCAGAACCACCTTTCTCGCTGCCCCCCTTTGAAGAGGAACCGCTGAATCCGTCCCCCCTCAGTAAAAAGCCTTGGGGTTTGCCTGGCCTCCAAATGGTCGATGGAGGCCCAGGTGGCCTCCACGAGCGAAGGGCCTTCTTCCACCTGCGCCAAGCGAGACAATTGGCGCCCTATCTTCCGACGGAGCGCTAGCTACAGTAATCCATGCCACGGTTACATCAAGGCTGGATTACTGTAACACTTTGTATGTAGGTCTACCCCGGTCACTAACCCGGAGGCTCTAGATTGAGTAACGCGCCGCCAGGCTTCTCACAGGAACATCGATGAGATGCCACATTACACCATCTCTGCAGCGCCTGCACTGGCTGCCCGTTGAGTATAGAGCCTTACACAAGACCTTGACCTTGGGTTTCAAAGCCCTACGGGGCCGGGGCCCAACATTTGTGGGGAGGGGGGCTTTTGGGTATACGTCTTTTATCTGTTTACTGATGTTTTATTGATTTTATGCTGTAAACCGCTCTGGGCTCCAGAGAGAGCGGTCTACCAAATCGAATTTATAAATAAATAAATAAATAAATAAATAAACATACCTAAAAGACCGCTTGTTGATGCCTGCTTGCTCAAGGACCCCGCGGCCAGCAAACAAGAACCTTCTTCACGTACCAGGCTTGAAAGAGGCCCACCTGGAGACCACGAGACAGAGATCGTTCTCCGTTATGGCCCCCGTTCTTTGGAACTCGTTGCCACCGGACCAGAGAGCCTCCCTCGACCTGCCCCAGTTCCTGACCGCTCTGAAGACCTGGCTATTTAGGAAAGCCCATGGTTAATGCAGAACCAGGAACTCAAATACCGAGCCTGGCCCCTGCATTTAACCACTGAATATTTTAATCTAGTTTTAAATACTCTATTTTAATTGTGGAATTTGTTGTGTGTAAGTCACCCGGAGCACTAACGTGGAGGGCGACTCAGAAATAATAAAGTCAGTCAGTCAGTCAGTCAGTATCTCATTTTGAAGTGCGTTCCACAGGCGGGGGACCACTGCCAAGAAGGCCCTGTCTCTCGTCCTCACCAGCCGCGTTTGCGATGTTGGTGGGAACGAGAGCAGGGCCTCCCCGGGTGATCTTAAGTTGTGAGGTGGGATGTAGAGGCAGATGCTCTTGGACAGGGGTGCTCACACTTTTTCAGCATGCGAGCTACTCTTAAAGCAACCAAGTCCAAAAGATCTACCTGCCCCCGCCTTGCGCTCCCGCCGCCTTGCGCTCTTGTCATTGCGCGTGCTCCTGCTGCTGTTTTCCGCCCATGCAGCGCTTCTTCCGCCTGCGGGGCATTGCAGGAAGGAGAAAGCACGAGGCGGGGCATCCAGAGGGAGCGCTCCGTCCTGCCTGTCTCGCCGGCAACAGAGGCTGCACAACTGCTTCTGAATGAGAGAGAGGCAGGGTGCTCCCTCCAGAGGCCCTTCCTCGTGCTTCCTTCTTCCTGCAATGCCCCGCAGGCGAAAGAAGCACCGCGAGAGCGGAAGCCAGCGGCAGGAGTGCGCACAGGGTGTGCGCACACATGGCAGGAGCGCCCCATCCGGCTGGTGAGGCCCGAAGATCACCTGGAAGAGGGCCGAAGATCTACTAGTAGCTCCCGAGCTACCTAATGAGCACCCCTGCTCTTGGACAAGTAAGCTGGGCCAAGAACCATATGCAGGGGTGCCCACACTTTTTCAGCATGCGAGCTACTTATAATAAAACCAAGTCAGAAAGATCTACCTACTTCCTCAAGGCTGGAGAGGGGAGGGGCAGGGGCGGGGCTTGGCACGGCCTGGCTCCGCCCCCTCTGGCTTCAGCTCTTTCAGCAGCTTCTCCAGGCTTGAGGATGGCAGTGCCAAGCCAGCCTTGTGCTAGCTATGCCACCACTGGCTTGGCACTGCCATCCTCAAGCCTGGAGAAGCTGCTGGTAGAGCCGGAAGTCAGAGGGGGAGTCAGGCGCACCAAGCCCCCCTCTCCCCTCTGGCTTTGGAGCTCCCAGCAGCTTCTCCAGGCTTGAGGAGGGCAGTGCCAAGACAGTGGTGGCATAGCTAGCACAAGGCTGGCTTGGCCCTGCCTTCCTCAAGCCTGGAGAAGCTGCTGGGAGTGCCGAAGCCGGGGGAGGGGAGGGGCTTGGCGCGGCATGGCTCCGCCCCCTTCTGAGAAGCGCCCCATCCGGCTAGGATCGACCTCAGGTCCCGGGATCGACTGTTCGGTCACGATCGACTTCCTAGGCAGCCGATAGAGCTTTATAAGTCATAACCAGCACTTTGAATTGGGCTCGGAAGTGGACAGGCAACCAGTGGAGCTGACACAGCAGGGGGGTGGTATGCTCCCTGTATTATCAAAAAGCAGGGGAATTCCAGACAAGAATAAAATAGGGCCAGGTAACACCTCCAACAAAGGAGTCCCCCCAAACAGGAAGCAGCCAGTCTTTGAAGCTGCAAGGCCATTAAATGCTAATCAAGGTGGCCTATTGCAACATTCACACTTGCCTCAAGCAGACAATAATAATAATAATCTTTATTTATAACCCACCTCCATCTCCCCAAAGGGGACTCGGGGCGGCTAACATGAGGCCAAGCCCAAAAAAATCAATAAAACACATTTGGACATAAAACAGCAAAATTAAAAAACAAAATCATACAAAATATATAAATTAACAAATAAGATAAAAAATATAACAACACATAATAAAAACAGCACAGCGGGTGGGCCAGATGTCTAGGGATAAAATGTTAGAAGGTTAAAACCTTGGGTGTGATAGGAAGAAAAAGTGTATGTGTAGGAAAGGAGCCCAAAAAAAGGAGGAGCAGTAGGGTTTAATCTTTATATAGGGGAGCTGCTTTCTCAAGAGGGTGATCTGGAGGTAAGAGTAAATGATGGATTGACAAGAGTTCTTTCTCCCACCCTAGACATTCCACAGATATATAAACCTCACTTGCCTAGTTTCCACCGGACCTCACAACCTCTGAGGATGCCTGCCATAGATGTGGGCGAAATGTCAGGAGAGAATGCTTCTGGAACATAGAATCACAGAGTTGGAAGAAACCTCATGGGCCATCCAGTCCAACCCCCTGCCAAGAAACAGGAAAATTGCATTCAAAGCACCCCCGACAGATGGCCATCCAGCCTCTGTTTAAAAGCCTCCAAAGAATGGGTGGCGTTCAGAAACCTTTGGCCATACAAACTGGAAATCTCATGACAACTCAGTGATTCCGGCCATTAAAACCTTCGACAACACAGAATTAGAATAACTTTATTGTCAATCAGGGCTAGCTAACATCTCCCAACAAAGGATCCCCCCCCAGGCAGGAAGCAGCCAAGCTATTCCAACACTTGGAGGCAAATTGTTGATGGATAAATTATTTTCCCTTTAAATAACACAGCTGAATCACAGCCATACACAAGGACATTAAAAATGCTAGATAGCCATGTTGGGAAAGGGAATTTTAAAGTCTACATTCATATAAGTTACGATATCATTGCATTATGCATTTCATTTGAAGCTTCTAAGAAGCTTTCCAAGAAAGCAGATGTTGGGAGTGGAGAGACGCTATTGAGATGAACTAAGACCAAAGAAAAAGTCAAAAGTGTCCAGGGGTGTGTTGGAGGGAGAGGGGAAGGGTTATATTTACATGTCATTAGCCGACCCATTTCCCATGAACCAAAAATACACATCCAAACGCAGGAAACTGCTCACATGCGATGATCTTCCTCACAGCAGTTTCCTTTCCTCCTGCTTGTGGGATTAAGCTATTGGCAACCTCAAGCATTCTATACATATTTATTGCATTCTGATGCTCATTAGCTGGATAAAAAGTAATTAGATGAGTAGATTTGGTTTTCATTATGGGTGTCTTCGAGATGTGTTCCCCCGCCCTGCAATTTAGTTTTATACAATGTGTTCTACAGCCAGTTTCATGCATGAGGCTTATATAATGCCTTTTAATCTGGAATGTGTCTCTTGTTGTCATTAATTGATATAAGGAGAGAAGCGAGGCGTTTTATCAAATTGTACATTCCGGCCAATTGAGATTTTACATTAAAATTCTTGTTGGGTCACTGTGCGTTTTCCAGGCTGTATGGCCACGTTCCAGAGGCATTCTCTCCTGACGTTTCACCCACCTCCTCAGAGGTTGTGAGGTTTGTTGGAAACTAGGCAAATGGGGTTTATATATCTATGGAATGCCCAGCGTGGGAGAAATAACTCTTGTCTGCTTGAGGCAAGTGTGAATGTTGCATGTGATCACCTTGGTTAGCATTGAATAGCTTGCAACTTCAAGGCTTGGCTGATTCCTGCCTGAGGGAATCTTTTGTTGGGAGGTGATTAGCTGGCCCTAATTGTTTCTTGTCTGGAATGCCCTTCTTTTTTTAGTGTTGTTCTTTATTTACTGTCCTGATTTTAGAGTTTTAAAAATACCGGTAGCCAGATTTTGTACATTTCCCTTCTGTTCTTATTGTTGCTGTGTGTTGCATCACAGGCAGGAATTGCCCCATCTAGATCCACTCACACAACACCAGCAACTTTGTATGTAGTTATTTATTGTAGTAAGCAAAGTTCCATTGCATGTAGTAAAATAAAAAGGAAGTAAAAGCATTCAATAATAATCCAGTCAATGAAGTCAAGGAGTCCAAAAGCAAAATCTCAAAACTGCAAGGTATTCAAGGCAATAAAAAAAATCAAAGAACTTGAAGCCAAAAGGTACACAAAGCAATCCAATAATCCAAGGCAAGGAGACAAGATACAGGAACCAAGAAAGAGGATTTCTATAACATGATGCCCATTCTAAACGTTGCCTGGAACTGAGAATTCAGCCTGAGTTTTCACTTTAAGTAGGAAAATTACCTTTCACATTCCCAGCCTTAGACTGCATTTGTTTGAGTCGTTCGCTCCTATGCTGGCCTGAAGCCAGCTGCCTTCTCTGCATCCCTGACTCCCCTTCACAGTTCTCAAGCTTGTTAAAATTCCCACCTGGCATCTTATCAGGGAGTGCTTTTTCTCTGACTAGAGAATTCTCATGAGAAAGCGATGCATCTACAGCAGGGGTGCTCATTAGGTAGCTCGCGAGCTACTAGTAGATCTTCAGCCCTCTTCCAGGTGATCTTCGGGCCTCACCAGCCGGATGGGGTGCTCCTGCCATGCACGCGCACACCCTGCATGCACGCGGGCGCCTGCTGCTGGCTTCCGCTCTCGCGGTGCTTCTTTCGCCTGCAGGGCATTGCAGGAAGAAGGAAGCATGAGGCTGGGCCTCTGGAGGGAGTGCCCTGCCTCTCTCTCGTCCAGAAGCAGCTGTGCAGCCTCCGTTGCCGGCGAGACAGGCAGGGCGGAGCGCTCCCTCTGGATGCCCCGCCTCGTGCTTTCTCCTTCCTGCAATGCCTCACAGGCGGAAGAAGCGCTGCACGGGCGGAAAACAGCAGCAGGAGCACGCGCGGTGGCGGGAGTGCGTGTCGGCGGGAGTGCGCGGCGGCAGGGGCAGGTAGATCTTTTGGACTTGGTTACTTTAAGAGTAGCTCGCCTGCTGAAAAAATGTGAGCACCGCTGATCTACAGGTTCACTGGGAAACACATTGACCAAAGTGCCTTCATTTTGCACATCACTTGAACTGACATCAATGTCCCCATCAAAACCAGTATCATGACCCTGTAAACCAGGCTGAAGCACTACACTGTGTGCCTTTAAGTCATTTCCTACAGTGACCGTATCACTGGGTTTTCTATGCTAGATTTGTTCAGAAGAGGGTTGTCTTTGCCTTCCTCTGAGGCTGAGAGTGAGTGCAGCTTGCCCATGGCCACCCAGTAGGTGTCAATTAAAATTACTAACGGAAGAAAACGAAACAACATCAAACAAAAATGACCTACGTATGAGATCTATTGTTGACTTTGTATTAGCTGAGAGTTGCTATGGGATAAGCTACTGCAGTTGTTTGGGTTTTTGGGTTGAATTTCCTTCCCTGTCTTTTGAATCAATTGCTGCCTCCAGAGCAGCAGAAAACAAACTTTCTCCTCTCCTTGGGGTATGTATGTGTCTAGTGTTGTTGGAGCAAGAAAAGTCAAAGTGGGTTTGCCAGGGCCTTCTCCTCTGAAATATAACCTACAGCACAGGGTACTGGTTTTATTTATTTATTTCCTAGCTGTACCCGGCACGCGTTGCTGTGCCCTATTTAGGACATGCGAGAAAGTCTGAGTATGTAAGGGTTGGAATTGTTGTTAGTGAATTGGGTGTGTTATGTTTGTGACTCAGCTCTTTGCCTGCAGTCCTTCGGGTTTGACTTGTACCATGGCCAGGACGGATCAGCTTGGGGAGGGCTTGTCCTGTCAGGGGATCTCTATCTTCACAGGTGCGTCCAGTGTCTGTTGGGGGACTGTTAAAAATCCTTTCCGTATCCTTTTAGCCACCTTTCTCAAGATCTTCATGTCTAGCTTACTTTCTGCTCCTCTCTTTCAAGATGTCCTGCTCTGTGTCTTTTGCACCCATTGGTCGTTGTCCGATGAGGCTTTCCTCATGGACAGGCCATCTGAGGGAGCTCTTCCAGCGCTGGGCATCAGAAGGTACTTGGTGATGACCTCCATCCCTTGGAGCCAGCATATAGAGGGGCTGGAGCACCCTCCTTGGCAAACCCCATTGTTGCTGGATGGTCCTCTTGTTAATGTGGAATTCCAAGCCACTGGAGATCTTTTGGGAAAGGAAGAAGAGCTCCCTTGAATGGTGTTGATCTCCATCATGGTCTTCTGATTTGAAAGTGTTGGAGGAGGCTCTGGCAGTCATCTGACAGTTTGTTATGGGTCGGAATGTTCATGTTGGCTGGCCAGTACAGCAGTTATGCAAATCCGCCCTTATTGGCAGCCAATCATGTTGTCAGAATGTAGAGGCTGGGGAGTCTTTGGCAGCCCCGGAGGATGCTGGGAAATGTAGTTTTTTTTTACTCGTTGTTTTGGGGGCCTTTTAGGTTTTGGAGGGGAAAGTTTCTTTGCTACAAACATACCTTGCTTGAGGCCTATTTCTGTTGGCAAGTTTTGTGTTTCTGCGTTGTAAGGTTTCTCTGTTTGAGGTAGTCTTCACATGACGACTGTTCCTTTATATATATAGATTTACAAAATTTATATTCCGCCCTTCTCACATCGCAGGGGACTCAGGGAGGATCACAATGCACATATACAGGCAAACATTCAATGCCATAGACATACAACATATATAGACAGACAACGAGCTACACAATGGTCGAGAGCTCACCCCGACCCGGGCAGGCCTCGAACTCATGACCTTCTGGTCAGTAGCGATCTTATGTAGCAGACTCCCAGCCAGCTGTGCCACATTCCCGGTGCCTCCCATTCCCACTTAGTTTATTTCTTTGTTATTTATATGATTTATTTATTATATTTATATCTCGCCTTTCTCGACCTCGAAGGGGACTCAAGGCGGCTTACAGCAGAGGCAATAATTCAATGCCTTAAACCAGTGTTTCCCAACCAGTGTGCAGGGGCACGCTAGTGTGCCGTGAGCGATCATCAGGTGTGCCGAGGGAAATTGGAACCTCCAATACCCTTACTTATTAAAGGAGCGCCGCTACGTCACAGTACAAAATGCACAATTAATCATACATAATCATAGGCAAAAAAACACATTCAAAGTACCCAATCCTGCTGGAGAAAATCAAAAGTCTTACATAAGGTAGTTCGGCGTGGTCGCCACAGAGCGGAGGAATTGCGAACCAGGAAGTAGCGAGTTCACGGAGCGCTCCTCTACAGAAAACTTGCGATATTTGATGAAATCACGGAAATGAATGCAAAAAACAAACTGTATCCTCACAATGTTATCCAATGTCAGTTCCGGGATCCGCACAATAACACAGTCAGTTTGCGGACAATTTAAAGAAGCAGCACCATAATCATAGCGACAAGGTAGAAAATAACGTAATCACATATATTCAAACCGCCAGAGGCTGAAGATAGATGTGGCATGGGCAAACTTGGACCTTCCAGGTGTTTTGGACTCCAACTCCCTCCATTCCTAGCAGCCTCAGGCCCTTTTCCTCCCCCCCCCCCTCAGCCACTTAAGCAGGAAAGGGCCTCAGGCTGTTAAGAATGGTGGGAGTTGAAGTCCAAAGCACCCAGAGGGCCGAAGTTTTCCCATGACTGACAGCTGTTGAGCAAGACCTTAGTGTGTCTCTTTCTGCCATTCCTGCCAGGATATCTATGTTGTGTTCATCGAAACAGGCCCAGGTTTCACACCGAGTGTATAAATACATTTAAAAACATATTTATATGTATTACTGTGTTAGAGTGTCATTTTGTGTCATTTTGGTTGGTGGTGTGCCCCAGGATTTTGTAAATGTAAAAAATGCGCTGCGGCTCAAAAAAGGTTGAAAAACACTGCCTTAAACAATTCAACAATTAGGTAAACATTCAGTTAAAAATCTAAATGAGGTTAAAAACAATTAAAACATAAATATTACCATTTCAATGTTTCCAAGATCATGTGCCTTTAGGGCAGGCCTGGGCAAACTTCGGCCCTCCAGGTATTTTGGACTTCAACTCCCACAATTCCTAACAGCCTACCGGCTGTTAGGAATTGTGGGAGTTGAAGTCCAAAATACCTGGAGGAGGGCCGACAACATTATTTTGCCCGCCTTCCCATAGACCAGTGGTTCTCAATCTGTGAGTCCCCAAGTGTTTTGACCCACAATTCCCAGAAATCCTAGCCAGTTTACCAGCTGTTAGGGTTTCTGGGAGTTGAAGGCCAAAACATCTGGGGAACCAGTTTGAGAACCATTGGCCTAGAGGAGTTGTTCTCAACCTGTGGGTGTCCAGATGTTTTGGCCTACAACTCCCAGAAACCCTAACACAGTGGTTCTCAACCTGTGGGTCCCCAGGTGTTTTGGCCTACAACTCCCAGAATCCTAGCCAGTTTACCAGCTGTTAGGATTTCTGGGAGTTGTAGGCAGGGGCGGTCAGAGCTCTCCGGGGGGAGTAAGTGAACATTATTTTGGCGCCCCGGCGGCTCCCGGCTGCGCCCGCGCATGCGCGGAAATTCGGGCATGCGCACTGATACCCGAGCGCGCCGGCGTGGAGGAACGGGGGGGGGGGGAAGAGGGGACTCACGGGGCGGGCTCCCGGACCTGAGGAGGAGCAGGAGGAGGGGGGAGGCCACAAGGTCAGCCCCCACGGAGACGCAGCGGCAGCAGCAGCAGCGCCCCCGGAAGGGCCCGGAGCCAGGTGCATCTTCCTGACGTCACTTCCTCATCGCCGCCTCTGCCGAGGAGGAGGAAGGGGAGGAAGGCCTCGCCGGCCACGCGCTGCAAGGGCGCCCGGAAGGAGAGACGCCGAGGGAGGGAGGGAAGGAGGAAGAGGCCGCCGCGCCTCCGCAGGGCTCCCTCCCTCCGGCGTCTCTCCTTCCGGGCGTCCCAGCAGCGCGGCCGGCGAGGCCTTCCTCCCTTCCTCCTCCTCGGCAGAGGCGGCTAGAAGTGACGCCAGGAAGATACGCCTGGCTCCGGGCCTTCCGGGCGCTGCTGCCGCTCGTCTCCATGGGGCTGCCCTCGTGGCCTCCTCCTCCTGCTCCTCCTCGGGTCCAGGAGCCCGCCCCGTGAGTCCCCTCTTCCCCCCCCCCGTTCCTCCGCGCCGCCGGCTGGCTGCGGCGACACGGAGGCGGGGCGGGGCGGCGCCCCTCCCAGGTGGCCACGCCCCTCTCCGGGAACGTCGCCCTACGCAACCGCGTAGGTCGCTTAATGGGGAAGGCCAGCCCTGGTTGTAGGCCAATACGCCTGGGGACCCACAGGTTGAGAACCACTGCTCTAGGGCAATGGTTCTCAACCTGTCGGTCCCCAGATGTTTTGGCCTTCAACTCCCAGAAACCCTAACAGTTGGTACACTGGCTGAGATTCCTGGGAGTTGTAGGCCAATACACCTGGGGACTCACAGGTTGAGAACCACTGCCATAGACCTTCCCCCTCTCGCTCTAGGAAAGGGCTCCACCGAACTTCAAGCAGGGCAGCAACCTCCTCATCCACCCCTGAAGAGATCCGGAAGCGGCTGGGTTAGTTCAGGACTCCCCTCCGCGCATGCTGCCCAGGTGTATGGAGCCTACTTCGTGGCCCTTTGGTACTTCCTGCCTGAACGTATGAGTTGTTAGATCAGGCATGCAGAAGGCCGAACTTTGCCCATGCCTGTGTTAGATATTCCTTCCATAGGAACACAGAATAATAGACTTGGAACTAGGCCAACCCCCTGCCATACAGGAAAAGCACAACCAAAGCACCCCCAGCAGATGGCCATCCAGCCTCTGTTTAAAAGCTTCCAAGGAAGGAGTTTCCACCACACTCCGAGGCAGAGAGTTCCGCTGCTGAACCGCTCTGATAGTAAGCTTTTCCTTATCTTTATTTGCGATTCACCTACCTGGGAAGCATCATCTCTTCAGACGTCAAGACTGATAAAGAGATAGATCACAGATTAGCAAAGGCATATATAGTGCATTCGGAAGGCTTCACAAAAGAGTCTGGAGTAGCAAGTACCTGAGGCACAGCACCAAAATCAGTGTGTACAGAGCTTTTTGGCTTTTCATCGCGAACGAAGAATCAGGAAGGACTCATCCCACACTTTTTATAAGCGCGTTGATGATTCGGAGGTTGGATGTGTCCTTCGAGCCTGTGAAATTGATTTTTTTGGTGGAGCGCAGCGTGCACACAACTGGCCTCGCCCTTTAAACCAAATGTTCTTCTGCCGGGGCCTAGCAAGCTGGGACTGTGGCAGCGAGGTCCTCAGGTTGTAGGTTTGGTTCAAGTTTCCTTCTCTAGATGGTTGACCTTACAGGGTTAAACGAGCACCATCTGCCCGGGTTTGAAATCAGAGTTTTCCTTCTCCTAAGATGGTTGCCAAAAGGCTAGAGCAGTGTTTCTCAACCAGTGTGCCAGGGCACACTAGTGTGCCGTGAGCAATCATCAGGTGTGCCGTGGGAAATTGGAACCTCCGGGGGGGAGTCTAGTGTGTTGAAGTATAAAAACCCTAAGAAACCTACCTCGATAAAGGCACAAAATTACAAACACCCTCCCTCCCCACCCGTTGTCTACTTGGTCTCTCCCTCTCCATGCATTGGGAAGGCCCCCCTCCCAGGGCCGGCCTGACCTTTTCCGGGGGAGTACGCGAAGTAAATTTTGGCCCCCCCCCCCGGCCGCCGCATCATGCCGCCGCCGCCGCCGCATCATGCCGCCGCCGCCGCTTCGCCGCCCGCCGCTGCCACGCTTCGCCGCCGCCACTTCCGCCGCCGCCACTTCCGCACAGCCGGCCCCGCGGCCGGCTGCACACACCTCCCAAAGCACGGACATTTCCGCGCATGCCCAGAAGCAACTACAGGCGCTGTAGTGCCTGTAGTTGCTTCTGGGCATGCGCAGAAATGTCTGTGCTTCGAGGCGTGCTGCAGCCTCCCGAAGCACTACATTTCTGCGCATGCGCGAATGTCAGCGCATGTGCACTGCGGCCCGAGCGTTCCAAATCCGCAGGCGCTCGGGACTCAGTGCCCATGCGGGACTCATTCGCGCATGCCCAGAGAAACGACAGTCGCTGTAGCGCCTGGAGTTGCTTCTGGGCATGCGCAGAAATGTCTGTGTTTCGGGAGGCATGCTGCAGCCGGCTGTGCGGCGGCACCGGTGGCGGCAGGGCGGGGGCGCGGAAGCGAGGTGGTGCCGCGGCGCCCCTCCCAGCTGGTGACGCCCCGCCAAGCCGGTGGCGCTCTACGCGGCCGCTTACATAGCGGAATCGCTAGGGCCGCCTCTGCCCCCTCCCTTTCCCCAAGTAGAGATCTCCTCTTACTCCTGGGGGTTCTGTGTGGGAAGTTTAGCTCAGTTCTATCATTGGTGGGGTTCAGAATGCTCTTTGATTGTAGGGGAACTATAAATCCCAGCAACTACAACTCCCAAATGTCAAGGTCTATTTCCCATGAACTCCATCTGCGTTCATATTTGGGCAAATTGAGTATTCATGTCAAGTTTGGTCCTGATCCAACATTGTTTGAGTCCACAGTGCTCTCTGGATATAGGTGAGCTACAACTCCAAAACTCAATGCCCACCAAATTCTTATAGTATTTTCTCTTGGTTATGGGAGTTCTATGTGGGAAATTTGTGTCTTTCTGCCATTCCTGCCAGGATATCTATGTTGAGTTCATCGAAACAGGTCCAGGTTTCACACTGAATGTATAAATACATTTTAAAAACATATTAACTATATGTATTACTGTGTTAGAGTGTCATTTTGTGTCATTTTGGTTGGTGGTGTGCCCCAGGATTTTTCAAATGTAAATGCTCAAAAAAGGTTGGGAAACACTGGGCTAGAGAGCCCATCCTGCCCATCAACGCTCTTTGTCAGACCCTTCGGTTGTGACCTGTCTCTGGCATGGGAGGCCCTACTGGTGGCTTACTATGCCACCGCTAGCATAGCTCGCAACTTCATAAGGGTATGCAAGCCTCTCCCCCACAACAAGGGGGCACCAACGGAGTGGCGGGGTACAAATAAAGTTATTATCTTTATACCCCGCCACCATCTCCCCAAAGGGGACTCGGTGCGGCCATCATGAGGCCAAGCTCAGAATTACAGTATAACAAAATAAAATACAAACGGCAAATAGCAACATCAAAATAAAATACATAAAATAACAGAAAACGAGAATAACAGAATATAGGAGAATAGACAGTATGATAGCTCTGTACATAAAATGTTATTTCATGTACACAGCTATCGTACTGTCTATTCTCCTATATGGGTCTGAAACATGGGCCACCTATCGCCAACACCTACGACTCCTCGAACGCTTTCATCAGCGCTGTCTTCGCACAATCCTAAAAGTACACTGGACTGACTATGTGACTAATGTTGCTGTCCTTGAGCAAGCAGGGATCACCAGCATTGAGGCCATGCTATTGAGAACACAGCTGCGCTGGGCAGGGCACGTCTGTAGGATGGAGGACCACCGCCTCCCAAAGATACTACTCTAAGGTGAACTCACCACGGATCAGCGCAAGAGAGGCGCCCCCAAAATAGATATATATATTTATTTATTTATAAATTCGATTTGGTAGACCGCTCTCTCTGGAGCCCAGAGCGGTTTACAGCATAAAATCAATAAAACATCAATAAACAGATAAAAGACATATACCCAAAAGCCCCCCTCCCCACAAATGATCCCGGCAAGCAATAATACGCAGAGGCAATACATGGCAGGACGGTATGTTGGCAGCTGGCAACTAAGGAGGCATCAGTTGGGACCAAATGCCTGCCTATATAGCCAAGTCTTCACAGACTTGCGGAAGGCCAACAAACCCCGTAGTGCTCGTATCTCCTCCGGCAGAGAATTCCAGAGGGTCGGAGCGGCCACTGTAAATGCTCTCTGCCGGGTGCTCGACAGCCTACAGATCTTAATACTAGGGATATAAGGACTCCCTGAAACAACATCTCAGGCTCGGCCAGATTGATCACCAACAATGGTCCACCTCACATCGGGAGGCATGGAGACGCACTATAATAATAATAATAATAATAATAATAATAATAATAATAATAAACTTTATTTATAAGCCGCTTCCCTCTCCCCAAAGGGGACTCGGAGTGGCTTACATGGGGCCGTGCCCAAACCACAAATCACAAAATATCAGACATCAAGAAAAACAATAAACACAATAAAAACAGTAAACACAGTAAAATGAATACATCTAACAAAAACACAAACACACAATGCACTATCCACAATGCTACGGCCTCTTTTGAGAAGACACGCCGAACGGGTCTCGAAGAGAAATGACAACGCAGAAAGAACCGCAACTTGGAAACAACATCACCCAAGGAGACTTTCTGCTGTGCTTTCTGCAACCAGACTTGCCTATCTTGGATTGGCCTTTTTAGTCATCAAAACGCTTGTAAAAAGCATGGGATGAGTCCTTCCTGAATCTTCATTCGCGAAGAAAAGCCAAGAAGAAGATTTGAGATATTTATAGCCCAGCTTTCTCAGCCATACGGCAACTCAAGGCAGGTTACAGATTGGCATAATTCGATGCCAGGCATTCATAACAACAATCAACATCTGTATCTGTATATCTGTATCTGTATACCTTTATAAAAAGGAATGTTTGTATGTGTGTATGTGTGTGTGTATGTGTGTATGTGTGTATGCGGAGGGCGGGAGGGCAGAAGGGCGGAAGCAGCCACTTTCACAGGCCAGGGTGGATATGTGGCAGCCACTTTCACAGGCCACAGCGACCAGCGCGGGTGATGGACCTGCACCAAACTTGGTACACAGAGCCCCCCTAACCCCCTTTATGCCCTGGCACGGGTCGGGGGACATGACCCACGGATTATGGGATTTGTAGTACTTTCCAACACTTTGGTTCCCACAGACCACTGAGGCCACCAAAAAGGACCAATACAGACCACACTCAGCACACACAGCCCCCATGACCCACTCTACGTCCTGGTGCAGTTCGGAGGAGGGTGGACCATGGATGATGGGACTTGAAGTGCCTCTACTCACTTCCCAAGTCCGCTGCAACCCTCATCCAATCACTGATCGAGACTAAACCTGGCACACATAACCCCCATGACTGCCTTCACGTCCTGGTGAGGTTTGGGGGAGGACTGACAATGGATGATGGGATTTGTAGTACTTTTACACCCTCTGTTCCCACAGACCACTGTGGCCCCCAACAAACACTGATAAAGACCACACTTGGCACACAGAGCCCCAGTGACCCAGTCCACATCCTACTGAAGTTTGGAGGGGGACAGAACATGGATGATGGGTCTTGCAGTACCTTCCCTCACTTTCCAAGACTGCTACAAACCTAATCCTATGATTGATCAACACCAAACTTGCCACACAGAGCCCTCATGACCCACTCTACATTCTGGTGCACTTTGGAGGAGGGTGGACCATGGATGATGGGACTTGAAGTACCTCTACTCACTTCCCAAGTCTGCTGCGACCCTCATCCAATTACCGATTGAGACCAAACTTGGCACACACAACCCCCATGGCTGCCTTCACGTCCTGGTGAGGTTCGGGAGGACTGACAATGGATGATGGAATTTGTAGTATTTTCACACCCTCTGTTCCCACAGACCACTGTGGCCCCCAAAAACACCGAGAAAGTCCACACTTGGCACACAGAGCCCCAGTGACCCACTCTACATCCTACTGAAGTTTGGAGGGGGACAGAACATGGATGATGGGACTTGCAGTACCTTCCCCCACTTCCCAATCCTGCTACAAACCTAATTCAATGACTGATCAACACCAAATCTGGCACACAGAGCCCTCATGACCCACTCTACAGCCTGGTGCAGTTTACTGTGAGACGGACCACAGATGATGGGACTTGAAGTACCTTCACTCACTTCCGAAAAACAATGCATCCTCATCCATTCACCAATACAGACCAAACTTAGCACCCAGAGCCCCCTGACCCAATCTACATCCTACTACACTTGGGGGGGGACGGGGACAGAGATGATGGGACTTCCACTACCTACAGTAATTTCATGATACCACTGCAACTCCCAATAATGATGGATCAAGACCAAACTTGGCACACAGAGCCCCCATGACCCACTCTACATCCTGCTGCGCTTCACAAATAACCCGGGCAGGGCCGGGTCCCCAAGCTAGTAACAATATAAAACATATATAAAACTCATTAAAACATATAATCATCCGTGTCATCCTGTTAAAAACGTTACCCAGTAACATTGTCTGGCCATTCCATGTTCATCATTCATAGTTCCGTGTTATCTCAAAAGCTTGCTCAGCCAGGTCTTTTTTTCTGGAAAGACAGGAGGGAGGAGGCCAAACTAATACCCCTGGGGAGGGAGTTCCACTACTGAGGAGGCCCTGTCCTTCATCTCCGCCAATTGCGTTTGCGAGGCAGGCGGGATCGAGAGCAGGGCTTCCCCAGACGATCTTAAGCTCCTAGATGATTCATAGGAGGAGATATGTTCGGATAGGTAAGCTGGGCCAGAACCGTTTAGGGCTTTATAGGCTAAAGCCAGCACTTTAGGTGGAATCTAATTTTTTTGTAGTTTGAACCCATAGCTCTTGAGTTCTAGTCTCCAGGGCAGCAGAAAACAAGACTCCTCCCTCTTCCTTACATCCTTTCACATATTTATACATGGCGATCATGTCTCCTCCTAACCTCTTCTGTAGGCTAAACATACCCAGCTCTTTAAGATGCTCCTCATAGGGATTAATGGTCTCCAGCTCTTTGATCATGTAAATTGCCCACCTCTGGACATCTTCCAGCTTGTCAATATCTCATTTGAACTGTAGTGCTCAGAATTGGATATAGTATTCCAGGTGAGATCTAACCACAGCACAATAGAGAGGCACCAGGACTTCCCTTGATCTAGACCAGGTGTGTTCAAACTAAGGCCCATGGGGCTGGATACGGCCCTCCAAGGTCATTTACCTGGCCCTCACTCAGAGTCAATCTAAGTCTGAAATGACTTGAAAGCACACACCAACAACCCTATCTCGTCTGCCAAAAGCAGGCCCATTGAAATACTAATAAGTTTATATTTGTTATAATTGTACTTAATTTTAATTATTGTATTGTTTTTTGCACTACAAATAAGATATGTGCAGTGTGCATAGGAATTCATTCACTTTTTTTCAAATTATATTCTGGTCTTCCAACAGTTTGAGGGACTGTGACCTGGCCCTCTGTTTAAAAAGTTTGAAGACCCCTGGCCTAGACATTATACTCCTTTTGATGAAGCTCCAATTCCCATTGGCTTTTTTAGCTGCTACATCACACTGTCGGCTCATGTGCAGATCTTTCTCACAAGGACTGTTGTCAAGCCAGGCATCACCCATCCTGTATCTTTGCATTCAGTCTGCCAGAGGGCCCTTCCACACAGCCCTTTATCCCAGAATATCAAGGCAGAAAATCCACAATATCTGCTTTGAACTGGGTCATCTGAGTCCACACTCAGAAAATGTGGGGTTTTCTGCCTTGACATTCTGGATATAAGGCTGTGTGGAAGGGCCCCAAGTGTAGTATCGTACCTTTGCCCTTGTTGAAATTCATTTTATTAGTTTTGGCCCATCTCTCTAATCTGTTAAGGTTATTTTGAATTCTGATCCTGTCCTCTGGAGCATTAGCTATCCCTCCTAATTTGGTGTCATCTGCAAACTTGATCAGTGCGCTCTCTAAACCAGTGATTCTCAACCTTCCTAATGCATTGACCCCTTAATACAGTTCCTCATGCTGTGGTGACCCCCAACCATAAAATTATTTTCATTGCTACTTCATAACTAAATTTTGCCACTGTTATGAATAGTAATGTAAATATCTGATATGCTAGATGTATTTTCACTCACTGGACCAAATTTGGCACAAATACCTGATGTGCCCACATTTGAATATTGGTGGGGGTGGGTTATGTTCTTTGGAAGTTGTAGTTGCTGGGATTGATAGTTCACCTACAATCAAAGAGCATTCTGAACTTCACCAATGATGGAATTGAACCAAATTTGGCACACAGAACTCCCATGACCAACAGAAAATGCTGGAAGGGTTTGGCGGGCCTTGACCTTGAGTTTTGGAGTTGTAGTTCTCCTAAATCCTGAGAGCACTGTGAACTCAAACAATGATGGATTTAGACCAAACTTGGCAATATGCCCAAATATGAACACTAGTACAGTTTGGAAAAAGAGACTTGATATTTGGGAATTGTAGTTGCTGGGATTTATATTCACCTACAATCAAAGACCATTCTGAACCCCACCAATGATAAAATTGGGCCAAATTTCTCACACAGAACCCCCATGAACAGAAAATACTGTCTTTTCTGATGGTCTTTGGCGACCCCTCTGACATCCCCTCGTGACCCCCCCCCCCAGGGGTCCCGACCCCCAGGTTGAGAAACACTGCTCTAAACCTTCATCCAATTAATAAAGACATTGAACAGTACTGGGCCTAGGACTGAACCCTACGGCACTCCACTAGTCACTTCTTTCCAAGCCACATTGTTCAGCTCTTGAGGCTGAAGGATGCTGCTCCAGACACCTCTGCTTTTCCACTCATGACAAGACACAAAAGGTACTGTGTACTTTGCTAACATACAACCACAAAGCTGCAGACTCAACTGAGGAAGGACTAACTATATACCTGGGTTTCCCTTCCATTTGTCTCAACCCTCACCTTTCTTTTCTGGCTCTCCTGCACTGTGTAGAAAGTCATTCTTATGTTGTTTGGGACAGACCAAATGTGTCTCATACAGGCATGGGCAAACTTGGGCCCTCCAGGTGTTTTGGACTTCAACTCCTAGAATTCCTAACAGCTGGAGGGCTGTTAGGAATTGTGGAAGTTGAAGTTCAAAACACCCGGAGGGCCCAAGTTTGCCCATGCCTAGTCTCATAGCTGGAACGCTCTTAGCCAGAGTTACATTTTTGTATTTTGATTTTTTAAAAAGTTATCAACGTTATTTTAAAAGTTGAATTATACAGTTTCCTTTTCAGGTTGCTTTAAAAAGCTGATTAGACATGTTTTGCTTAAACTAATTTTTTTAAAATAAAAAAATGGAGTAACTTGAATGAATTTGACAACTTGAGTCTTGACAGAAAGTGTATGCTGTCAATGTCTTGCTTAATATTGCCTCTTGGCAGGAAGGTATTCCTTGACAAGCTGTCAAATGTATTCTTTCCTCATGAAACTATCCATATTAATTTAGCATTCAAGCATTATATGGCAGTTTCTTGTTCTTCAGTGATTTGCGGGGGTGGTGGAAGTGAACCAAATGCATTATGCTTAAATAAGCCATTGTTACCATATTTACTAGAGTCTAATGCACCATAGAATCTAACGTGCACTTAAATTTTCAAAACCGTGAAAATGCTGCTAAATGTAATGTGTGGCAGCAAAAAGTGCGCTCTTTGTAATTTGGCCCCAAAAAGGTGCGCATTACAGTTGCTTCCCTCTCATAATTCCTTCTTTAAAAACAAGTTTTAGAGCACCAATACTTACAACCATGAAAACAAAACAAAAAATGGGGTGCATCTATGCTGTGGAATGAATCCACTTTAATTGTCTTGATTCAATACTATGGAGTCATGGGGGCTGTAGTTTTACAAGGCCTCGAGCCTTCTCTCCCAAAGAATGCTGATGCTTCACCAGACTACACATCCCAGGATGGAATAGCATTAAGCCATGGCCATTAAATTATAGATGAGGTCCCTCAAATAAAAACTCGACATACTCCTGAAGCAGCTTCCCCTTTTGCTTTGGCTAAGTATTAAGATGATCACATGATGCAAATCTAATGCGCACTCTGATTTTGGCAAGGCAATTTAGCTGACACAGGTGAGCATTAGATTTGAGTAAATATGGTATGTTTGAGGAGGACTTTTTCCTAAATAAGGAAAAGCAATCTGCAAATGTTTGTAAAGAATTGAGTCTGGCTTTTGATAGTGCCCAGTAGTGTAAACAGAACTTGTGCAAATTTACTGAGTTTTCAGCTCTCATATTTAAAACGGTAGGCAACTTCAAAAGCTCAATGGGTTAATTTTTGCCCACATTGCCATCACTCAATGAAACTGGATACTCAAATGCACATTTATAGTACAGAGCAGAATAAACTCTAATAACAAAGGGAAAAAAGACAGGGAAAATGAAATGAGAACTCTGCAAAGTCTTCAGTAGTGTAGCGGACACAGCATCTGCTACACATTTTGTACTTGATGGGAGCATCAACTGAAAGCGGTTTTTGAAGCTCGAGATAACAGATTAACATAAATGATTCACCATCCTTCAGAAGACAGCATGTTCAAATTGACTGAAATTGCACAAACCAAACTAGATTAAGAACGATGCCATGACATCTTTCATTTCAAAGCATGACTGTAACTATCAATCTAATATCAAAAAAGTGGAAAGCAATGGAAACTATATTGTAAAATGTTAGTTCCTCACATTAATACCATGCTAGTTCCTCAAACTAGTATCTCAGAGAAGACTACTACTACTACTACTACAATAATAATAATACAATTTTAAATCTACAAACATTCAAACAAGAAATAAAAGGATTCTGAAATCCTTTGTTGTGAGTTCATAAGTTCTTTCAAAAGAAAATAAGTATACAGTAAATTATATGTCTAACTTAAAATTAATTTAGTAGATTTCACATAGGAAGCTTCAAGCACAGTATTTCCAAAGATAACAGGGTAAATGAGTTCAAACAGATTTTAGGACATGGTTTGTATGAGTGAAGAAGGGCTTTTCCAACCAAAGCCATACCAGATTAAATGGTGTAAAATACGGAAAACATACAGGTGAAACAGGAAAAGTAGCACGCAATTAAGAATGAAACACACATTATCTGGGCAGTTTGTACTTTATTACAATTTTAAACTGTTAGTACTCTCAAATCTGGACATCTTCAAGGGATTTAGATTTACAGCTTCAGAACACTTTTACAGGATTTTAGTCTTGATGATAAACCAGTTACACTGTACACAAGTTTAACTGCCCATCTTGATTTTTTGCCAAATTGAAAACAATTCAAAGGCTATTCAGATCTGTGTGTCCCAAGGTACAGAAAAAAAACCTCCTGTTTATTGAAAAAGAATCTGTCACACATTCATATTATCAGTTCCACAAACTTAAAATTCAAGGAGCATACACAAAGCTATACATCTGTATCATTTTATTAGGAATAAATCTGAATAGGTTATGAAGAAATTAATCCATAGAGTCTGAAGAATTTCCAAGTCTCTCTTCATGAAGATATGTTCACCAATAAACAGTTAAACTTTAGCAGAACTACTATACACTGGGTAAAACAGGCCAATACCAAAAAGCAACATGCAACAAAAAATACAATATAAAGGAAGACAATCTGCTGAATATTTAAAAAATCTCAAGGAGCTTGTTGCATTCAGCACAGAAATATTCTACCAACCAGATTCAGCTGACACAAGGCAAAAGTGGGTCAGGAGAACCCAAGGGGTTAATAAAATGTTCCTCAGTGCAGAAGATCTGAATAGTGTTTTAGAGCATTTTCCCAACAAAGAATATTAGGAAGGGGTTTTTTTTTAATAAGGAAGAGAAATAAATATGAATGGAATGCTAGATTAAATCAGCAGAGTGTCTCGAGGAATGAAATAATATCAGTAACTTAAAGACAGGGAAAATCTTTTAAAATGTATTAATTTAATTGGGGCTCAAGAAGCATTTGAACAGATTTCCAAAGTCACAACTATATTCAGGCATTTAGGCTAACAGTAAAAGTAAAAATCAGAAGATACACTTTTTTCCAAATTAAGGAGTTTTTTTAACCCAAGCTTATTGTTACCTTGGCAACATGTAGCTTGGTGAACAATAATTGGCAACAAAATAAGTCAAAATGCTGTAATATCCTGCCCAAACCAGTTCCAGATACTGTATAGTAACCAAGATGCAAACTAATTTTGATGTAACAAGCCTAGACCACTTATATCAAACATGTCCCTGGTGTGAAAGTCATCCAGTTTCAGCTAGCGCTTTGATAGCTCATTTGACAGCCAGTCAAGTCCCTCATACAGACCAGTTCCTTGTGTGGCGCAGGTAGCTTGAACATACCACTGTTGGGAAGGAGGAAGAGGGTTATTAAATGTCATAATAATCTATATTTGA
The DNA here is from genome assembly GCA_030556195.1 of Anolis apletophallus. Taxonomy (NCBI): domain Eukaryota; kingdom Metazoa; phylum Chordata; class Lepidosauria; order Squamata; family Anolidae; genus Anolis; species Anolis apletophallus. The sequence goes on along the minus strand of JARBWK010000001.1, from coordinate 40,307,928 downwards.
AAACATTGTCACCTGCTGAAATTGCCATGCATGATGTAAGAGATATTTGCAGGCCACCCATTATATAATACAACTAAAAATACCAGGATGTACAAACATACTTCCCCCCTAAAATAAATAATAATTGTCTCCTCAGTCAAGAAAAAGGTGGGCTCATTGAACATAAGGTTACATTCAGACAATTTCTGGCTGAGAATTAAAAGAAAAATAAAGTATAAGGATCCTGTCACATTGCAGCAAGGATCAGTGGCAAGATATTGCAGCTGCTTAGACAAGAACAGACAAGCTTAATTATTTGCAACTATTTAAGCATCATGGGCCACACACAGCTCTCACCAGACTTTTGATGGGGGGCATCCACCCATTGCATACATCCACCTGTTTTTCTTTCAATGTTTTCATTTGAAAATGCCCTGTCGCCATTAAGGGGGCGATTCTGTCATTTTCAAAGGTATGAGCTGAGTTGCTTCATTCTTGATTATAAAAAAGATCTTTCCTAGCTCAAAAACAGTTAAAACATGACAAAATGGTCCCCAGCAAATCTGGATACCAGGATTTGATTCCTTGCTCAGTAATGAAAATCCACTAGGTGACTTTAGATGAGTCATACATTCTCGGCCCCAGAAAACCCAGTGATAGGGTTGCATAAGTCGGAACACTCTTGAAATGACAGAATGACAATAACAATCCTAAAATGTGTGGGGACAATTTTAATTTGAAGGAGGGCATTCAGGGAGCACTTTTATCACCCATACTTTGCGTAAAGTAAATAAAATGGGGCCAAAGGAAGATGCTACTTCTAACAATTACCTATGTGTATTTAAGCAATTATTTCACACATTCAGCTTTGTTTCTGAAGCCCGTCAAATGTAGCACAACAGTAATTACCTCCCCCCCCCCAATGTAAGAGTATTCGTTTCCAAGTTTTCATGTCTTATTACTACAATATATGGATTTGATCCAATAATACTGTTCAAGTGGACATATATTTTAAATAGCAGTCCTCTTAACTCCCCAATAAGACACTAATACAAAGGTTCTCCAATGCTCACCAGCTGCTTTTTAGGACAAATAGAAAAGTACTATTTTTCTAAAATCCATCTAATTAAATTAGGAATAAAGAACACATGGCTTCCCCATGCTTCTGGTCTGTAACTCCCATCCACACTACTAGCTAGGCATGCTAAGGCAGAAGAGAGTTGGCAGTTCAGTAGCATCTGAAAGGCCACATACGCATTTCCCATGCACTAAATATATCAGAATAAGAACACTAAATATGTTGTTCATTGAGAGCTTGACAGAACATAGAAAATCTCAGTACTTACAGTTCTATTACGCAGGGACTGAAGGCCTAGTTTATCTGTCATTTCACTGATTGCCATGGCATTTGGCAAGTCTTGTTTGTTTGCAAAGAGAAGCAGCACTGCATCTCTCAATTCATCTTCCTGAAGCTGAAAGAAGAAACCGTGTTAGTTAAATCCTTTGGTTTACAGCTACTATCATCAAAACTACAAATTAGGAAATTGATGGGCTGCACATACTTTTCTGCATTCCCCAAATAGTTTTCAGTAACTGAGTTAGTTATGACCAGTACACCTAAGCAGCTTGGACAAGAAAGAGCACGTTGAAGTACAGTGACAGCTGCAAGGGTTGTACTGAAGCCCAACAACAATAATTTAAAGAAGTTTCATCTTACAGGTTCAAGGCACAGGCCAGTGCAACTAAGTATCTTGTACTTTGGTTTTTCTATTGTGTTGTCCGTTTTTGCAAATTTTCTCAATTTTACTAGCTTGGCAGAATTTACCTAGCAAACAATGTCTGAACTCGTGTCAAAAAAGAAGAGACTTACCATTTTCTGCAGTTCTTCTGCAGCCTCCTGGATTCTTTCTCTATCGTTGCTATCTACCACAAAAATGAGACCCTGAAAAGTATTTATTGGAGAAGGTTGATCAGAAACAGATCTACAATACTCTTGAAATAAATCCTAAAGTTATCATTGCCAAAATACAATTACTATATATGAATCTGAAAATAATGGTGATAGCATGAACATATGTAAGAAAACAAAGTATTGTGACCCACTGTTGACTTCAAAGACTAACGTTCCACTACAGAGGTGAAAGCCATAGCTAACAAATTACAGCTTTCAGCAGACCAGGGATCAAATCCCCACTCAGCTATGGAAACCTACTGTGTGTCCTTTGGCAAGTCATGCTCTCTCAGATTCAGAAGAAGGTAACTGCAAACCTCCTCTGTATAAATCTTGCCAAGAAAACCCAATGACGGGTTTGCCTAAGGTTGGAAACAACCTGAAGGCACACAACAACAGCCACCTTCTAGACTACTGAGCTATACAGATTACTAGTGAAAAATCTTTCTTCCCAACACATCACAGGCTTTCAAGTGAACACCATCCTGTGTGTAATGAAGCTATCACTTGTGTGTCAAAGTACCCTCACTGTTTTACTGCTCAGGGCTTCTCATTAAATCACAGGGAAAGTAGTTCTAAGGGAAAAATTAGCCTGTACCCTGGGGGCCCTTCTACACAGCTGTATAAAATCCAGATTATCTGCCTTGATATTCTGGATTATATGGCAGTGTGGAAGAGCCCTGAGACAAAAGGCCAAAGATGAGATAGCCCACAAATTCAAATCCTCAAACAACTGGAAATTGAGAGGAACCATTAAACTCCAAGGATGTTGCATTCCAGTTGATTCGTCACTATTGCTCAGACCACAAAAATACGCATTCTAACTAAAATGTATCTTGGAAGGACAAAAGAAATAAGGTTCATAAATTCCAATCATAAATTTGCCCACACTGTGGCTCAACATATACAGTACTCTGGTAGATAATATGTAAGACTATCAAGATTACTTTCTACACCACTTTTTAACCCTAGGTCTCTTGAAACAGCACATAAAACAAGTAAACCCATTGTAAAAATGGGGGGGGGAGATCAGTCAATTTTCAATAACTTTAAGTACATTAACAAATTTATATAACAGCAAAGAAGCAGAATGGGGCACAAACATTGTAAGAATTCTAAAATCATTGCAGAAACAAAATTAGCTATCTGCTGAAAAACAAAATAGATGCTCTTCGTAACTTGTTCATAAATGATCCAGAATTAAGGCAGGTGGGTTAGAAAGAAAACAATGTGCAAAGAACACTAAAATGATCTCTACAAACCGGAGTCTTTGTGGTACAAACCTAGCACCAACCAACATATATAGAATAAATGCCTTACAACATTACATCAGCATACACTATTAGAGTTACATTTTGCTTGACAAATGTCACAGGACTTACCTGTGTGTTCTGAAAATAATGCCTCCAGAGTGGCCTAATTTTATCTTGACCACCAACATCCCAAACAGTGAAACAGATGTTTTTATACTCTACTGTTTCCACATTAAAACCTGGAGAAAAGGTAACAAGTAGTCATTACAAGAATACAGACTACTGAGCATTCAATATTGTAACATAAGGTCAACCTAGTGCCTAGATTCACTAGTGCCTAGATGTGTGAAAATTGTCATATTAATCAAATGTATAGAAAACAACCATCTACCCAGTACTGCTTGATTTGTTTATTTAGTCATGTTTAGATTTCTAAAAAGCCCGGGTAAAAGTTAAGCAACTTTTATCCAGAATTCCAAAATTTCAAACTATCCACAAAGTGGAAATGTCCTTTTTTTCTGGTAGTTCAGTGTACAGAAATCTTGTTACATGCACAAAATTATTTTTAAAATCTCATAAAAATTACCTTCAAGATATCTGTAGAAAGTATGTAAGAAATACAAATTTTGTTTTTAGACTTGGATGCCATTTCAAAGATATCTCATTACAATACAGACAGAAATTTAGGTATTTCGAAATCCAAAGCACTTCTGGTGCTAGGCATTTCAGATAAGGAATACTCAACCCGTACGTATAGAACTATTTTATTAACTAAGTTTTTGTTTGGATAAATATGTTGCTTTTGGTTTGTAGACCAATTCTGGTTTCTGCAGGATTCCTTTCCTAGAGACTATCATTATAAACAGATGAATGTATGGTCTTGAAAAAAAATCTAACTGTAACTGTTATGAAAATCTATGTTGCATTCTAGACATACATATCAGAATACCGATGCAATACATTGATTTCAGATTGGGCTCTTTTGTTGTCGTGGCTGCCCAAGGAAGCAACTCTTCCTCAATTAAACTTTTTGTGAGCTTCACCATACTGCAGGGGAAGAAAGCTCTGATATCCTATTGTAAACATATTTTTTAGTCTGTTTACAAACATAACATGGTACTATTCCATTATCCAGAAGGTGGCCACCAGGGGGAGCTAGAGAGAGAATGGATAGTCCATTTTGTGGGGGAGGGATGGAGAAAGGAAAACCATTTCCGCTATTTTTGCTGGTTATGCCCCCTCCTCACTTCCCATACCATTAACGAGGATTGTTTTCACGACAGGGACATGGGTGGAGGGAATAACAGGAAAACAGGAGGGAATGGTTTTACTCCTTCAATCCACCCTGCACCCTCATAAAATGGATCATCCTTTCTCCAGTGTCACTTTGTGAACAGTACCCATAACATTTTCAAAAGTTAATAAAATAGCAGTTTTCAGAATAAAAGTAACAAGATAAAGTATCTTTATTTTCTTACCAATTGTAGGAATTGTAGTGACAATCTCTCCTAGCTTCAGCTTATACAGAATTGTGGTTTTGCCAGCAGCATCCAAACCAACTAGAAATATGAATTGAAGTATTAGTTTAAGAAATACAAACGTCAGACTTCAGAAAATACTTTTAGGAAATTTCAAATGATGGATTATGGTTTCTTTGAGCAATGTTTGCTTTTCAGTTTTAAATCTACTCAAAAAATTATTGTTGTGGTGCTGTGGCTTCAAGCTGTTTTCAACTTGTGGTATACCTAAGATCACAGGGTTTTCTTTGCAATATTTGTTCAGAAGGGGCTGTCTTTGCCTTCTATAGCTGAGAGTGTGATTTGCCCAAGGTCATCCAGTGGGTTCCTATGGCCAAGGGGGGACTTGAACTCTAGTATCAAGTCATAGTCCCACATTCAAACCACTACACCAGGCTTGCCCTTTTATTCTTATTTTAGGAAACATTAAAATGCAAATTCTGACCTAGAAAAAACAAACTTGAAGCTGTGTTATATATTTTAGCCACGGCATAAATTATGAAATACACTTTGGGATTGAAAACAAATTCATTAAATAAAAGTCCCATTAAAATAATGCATCCTAGCAAGTGAAAACTTTAAAATGCCAAGAATTTAGACTCCACTGAAGACAGCTTCAGTTGCCTGGATGATGAGACTATCAAATATCCTGCAATATTACACAGCATTAAAATTAGCTTTCTACTTTTTCTATGTCTGTGTTTTAGAAATATCGGCAAACATCTGCACATAGCATTTAACAATGTTATCTACCATGTGATGGGATTCTGAGAATTGAAGAGTTTCCCTCCTTTCTACAGATTTTTGCACTTAACTCAATGTTAAACACCCCTCCTCCTCTAACTTCTCAGCCTAAGGTACATGAGATTGAGACATGGGCCAAAAGTGGATGGAAAAGCTTTGCAGAATCCCACAGAGAAGCTTCTAATAGATACAGGGGTCCTCAAGAAGGTGTATGGAAAATTCCCTTCAACTCAAGGTTCTCACTAGTCAGGCCTAAGACTTCAGGCGATTAAGGCTTTTCATCAAGGAAAATAACGTCGCTGAACAAAGTCCTTCCCTGCAGGGCAGCAACACCTGCTTTAACTATGGTGCCCAGGGCACCAAGTCATTCCAAGATATGTAATGCTACTCGGGATCTGAATCTCACATGGGAACAAGAAGCAGTCAACCTCTTTTGCCAAATGGTGATATCTTTTGGCAAATAGGGTGCTGCATGTGCACGTAAGGTTATGCATAACACACATACTAATCTGAGTGTGCCACTTATAGCATGCATTTGTTTTACTTCCCTGCTTTTTCAGGTTAATGATGTATTATGGATAGGGAGGCCAAGACACTGTATTAGTTTAACAACCTGCCATATGCAAAGAAATCAAAAGTATTTTACTAACTTGGCTTTGTGTTTGGTCACTTTAGCCAAAGAGAACTTGCAAAGGAGGATTTAAGAAAAAGATAGGGAAAATATATGCACATGTGCAATCTAATCTTCATATTTCTTGTACTATATTTTGCACAGTTAAAAACCATGTCTTATAGCGTCTTAATGTTTGTCAGAGATCTGAAAATTCAAAGTGTCCTGAACATTAATGATAAAAAAACTAGATGTTTGTTCTTTTTTTTAAAAAAAAGCGACGGAACTAAGAAATACCGCAATACGACAGTTTTACAACTAATGATTAACTGTCAATTTAATCATTTAATTACTGATAGAATATAGATCAGATAGAATGTAGGTGTAAAATGGAACAATGATGGACAATTATCTCCTAAAACATGTCCGGGGGGGATAAGTCTAGTTCCTGTCCTTTTAATAGGGCAGGTTTTAGGGTTCAAAGTGCATATTTAAGGAAAGTGCAACACACTGTTATGTGGGTAGAGCTAGAACAAAGAAAAAAGGACCAAAAACAAAAAAATATGTTGACAAAATATGTTTTCAAAACAGTAGCCAAAAGTGATTTTTATTAATAAAAAAGCTACAGTTGGTCCCTGCCATTTGTGGGTTTAAAATTTGTGGATTTGATTAATATGTTCCCTCTATGAACACACTATGGTCAACTTCTGCTAAGGGTTGACCAGTAGTGATCTAGAGGACCTAAAGATTTCCTTTTTAAAAAACTTTTACAAACAATCTAATATATTCCTAACTAGAATTATTGGTTACTGTGTTATAGGAAAAACTGTTTCCATCTAGATAATAGCAATAGTGATTTCTAATGAGGTGGAAATAATGCATTTTTAATTTGTAGTTTTTCCACTTTCTCATGGATGCTGGGTAACCCTGCAAAAGTGAAGGGCTTACTCTATAGTCCAAACACTACTAAATATATTTTCAATACAGGCAGCGAGTGGCAGTCTGTCCCTTTGAAGAGTTAAAGAGAAAGGTTAGCAATGCAGTTACCATTGAGTCCATAATCTGAAGTACCTTCAGGTCTCTTTCTGAAAATGTAACATGCTAAAGCCTATCTTTTCTGTGTTTTTGAAGATATCCATGCCAGATTTTTCTGTGTTCCCTTAAATAATTCCACTTCACAAGTTATTTTTTAACTGATGCTATATTCTTTCATAGCTTCCAGAGATAAGGAGTTGACCGTTTTCCCTTTTTCTAGTGTGAAAAAGGGGGAGGAAGAGAGAGAGACTCCTGAATTGCACCTGAAAAGGGAGAATAGAGGAAAGCTGAGGAAAATGAGAATGGATACTTCAAGTTGCCTTCTTACTTCTGACATCTACTCAGTTAATCCATTCAGAGCAAGCCTGCTGTCACCCAGAGACTTCTTGCTTGGGTGGTATTTGGCATAAATATAGTATTCTCAGGGTGACAGAGCCTGGACTTAGCAACTACGGTAGTTATGAGTTCCAGAATAACAGTATAGAGAAAGGGGAACATTGGGGCCTTTGTGGGGAAAGCGGAGTTACAGATGGGGAATGTTACAAACTGAGAAGCAATGGAGAAAAACTGAAAATGATGTGGCAATGCCACTCTCCTTTAGCATAGAATTACACCTTTTCCTAGGGGTAAAGTCAAATCTAAAAGGCTTTGATGTTTAATGTTTTAAAGACATTATCCTAGAAACGTACAGAAAGTCACAGAGCATTTTCTGAAAATTTCTGAAATTCTGCTTACATTAATAGTATTCAAAAAATTTCAAAACCTAGCATTCAAGTTCTTCCATACAAATCCCAATTTTTGAATTGAAGAAATTGAATTCTTTCAGACATTCTGAAATGTAAAATTAGGAAGAATGCAAGAAAATTGACAGTCACAGTCAAGAAGAAAATACATATTTGTGTTTTGTAAACAAAACATACATATGTAATTACCATGCATTTCAGGTCTCTCATAGGACTATGAACAAGGAGTAGGAACTGCTTGATGAAGAAAAGATCCTTTGCACATTATGTAAAAGCAAAGTACAGCCAGCCATTTACATTTGCTGGGGTTAAGGTCACAGGATCTCCATGAAAATGAAAAACAGCAAATAAAACTGCCATTTTATTGTGCATCTTTGTCTTTTGGTATGATATAAATCTCAATAAATATAATTTTAAATGTAACTCTTTTTAACCTAAAGAACACCTTTCTAAGAGTCTGTAGGTCCTCCATCATCTGGAAACTGAGCACATAATTGCACTGGAGGAACTTGAGATTCCTCAAGAGAACATTGTTAATCAAATCCACAAATGTCAAAACCACAAATGTGGAGGGATGACTATATTCAGAAAAATCAGGGCTGCTTTTCAAAAGCTATGCCTAGACTAAAAAATACCAGAAAATGAGATAACACTTAGCATAGGTGGGAGATGGCCAAGCGTACGAGACATTTCCAGTTTCAAAATCAAAGCTGTGACTTTACAGGGTCACTCATTCAGCAACTCCGAATACACATGCTTCATTAAATTAACTGCCCTAGAGAAACTGTATTCAAAACCAACGGCATTTCAGAACAGACACTGTGTAATTAGGGCAAAACCCTGAGCCAACATTCAAATACTATCAGCAGTTCACAGTCAACATATTTCAGTGACTTCCATTGTTGATTTGGGTAGCACAGACTTCAAAATAAATACAATAAAAAGTAGTTTTTGCATCTAATGTCAAAGCAGCCCCATCCACTCCTAACATTAGGCACTCTCTGCACTTAAAGCCCTGCCAATCCCATTCGTGGTACGAAGGAACGTGGGTCTTTGCACAGCACAGATGGAGTTGGGAAGGATGAGAGGGATATAAATTCCAGGTGCATCTACACAGAATTACTGCAGTTTGACACCACTTTTAACTGCCATGGCTCAATGCTATGGAATGCTATGGAACAAGGACAAATAGACTGAGAGATAACTTTTATCCTAATGCTGTAACTATATTGAACTCAATGGTTTTGCATTGATGTGGCACTGCAGTGGAGGTTGGAGTATGGAGGGATAGGTGTGTTGTTTTTGTGATGTGTGCTGAGGAAAGAATTTAATTTTGTTGTACAATGACAATAAAGTTATTCTAATTCTAATGCAAGTGGTAGTTTGGTGAGGCAAACTACCAAACCGTCTTCTATTTGGCAGAGAAGGCTAAATAAAGACTTTATGAAAACTGCACAGGATTCCATAGCATTGAATCATGGAAGGGATTCAATGGTGACAAACAGTGTAGACCAGGCATGGGCAAACTTTGACTCCAACTCCCAACATTCCTAACAGCCAGTAGGAATTATGGGAGTTGAAGTTCAAAATACCCAGAGGGCCAAAGTTCACCCATACACACACCTTCAGTCCACCAAAGAGAACAGCCTTGTTAAAAGAAAACTCCTCTCTACATTTTCCATTGAAACAGTTGCCTTGAATATTGAGTCATGGAAGTGAACGTGGTGACAAACAGTGTAGACCAGCATGGGCAAACTTTGACCCTACGAGTCATCTGGACTCCAACTCTCACAATTCCTAACAGCCAGTAGGAATTGTGGGAGTTGAAGTCCAAAACACCCAGAGGGCCAAAGTTTGCCCATGCTTGGTGTACACACACCTTCAGTCCACCAAAGAGAACAGTCTTGTTGAAAGAAAACTCCTCTCTACATTTTCCATTGAAACAGTTGCCTTGAATATTGAGTTGGGAAAGGTGGGATAAGAACAAAGTATATGCATACATAGAAATATTACTATTACTATCATTGATTCAATCCTGATGGACAAAGTTGACAGTGATCATTTAATTTATCAAAGAATTATATATTTATACAGTTTTAAACGTCTAATTGTATTATATATGATGTCTAACTGATTTATTTATATCTTTTTAGCCAGAGTCATGTAATCTGTTTTAATTGTATGTGCAAATGTTTTAATTTTTATTATTGTACGGCATTGTTTCATCCTAGAAGCTGCCCTGAGTCCATTCGAGGAGAGAGGGTGAGTTAAAGATTGTTATTATTATTACACTATAACTCGCTTTACCCCCTTGACTGGGAAAGAAGACCTATGTATATTAAAAAAAGAAATAAGACGGGGTAAGGTGCCAATTAACAGTGTTTAATGTGTTCTCGAATACTTTCATAGCCGGAATCACTGGGTGGCTGTACGTTTTCCGGGCTGTATGGCCATGTTCCAGAAGCATTTCGCCCACATCTATGGCAGGCATCCTCAGAAGTTGTGAGGTCTGTTGGAAACTAGGCAACTGAGGTTTATATATCTGTGGAATGTCCAGGGTGGGAGAAAGAATTCTTGTCTGCCTGAGGCAAGCGTGAACGTTGCAACTGGCCATCTCGATTAGCACTGAATAGCCTTGCAGCTTCAAAGCCTGGCTGCTTCCTGCCTGGGGGAATACTTTGTTGGGAGGTGTTAGCTGGCCCCAAGGCTTTCAGGGCCGGAATCACTGGGTTGGTGTTGCCATGTTCCAGATTCTAATTCTAATGCAAGGTTTGGTGCGGCAAACAGGGACAGCTAACACCTCCCAACAAAGGATCCTCCAAAGTAGCAATCAGCCAGGCTTATATTTATTTATCCTATTTATACCCTGGTTTTCTCTACCTCAAGGGTGGCTCAAAGTGGCTTACATAGAGGCAATTATTCAATGCTTTAAAACACATACAACTCCAAAATATATTAAAATTAATACATATTAAACGTTTAAAAACATTACACCCATATTACAACCATGCCATTCATAATCGTAGTCCAAGCCATTTCACAGTCATTGCACGTATTCCAAATCAATTATTGTACTGCACTATTCTTTGAAAGCCTAAACCCACAGCTAAGTTTTTACTTTTCTTCTGAAGGCTATGAGGGAAGGGACTGATCTAATGTTGCTGGGAGAAAAGTTCCATAGCCAAGGGGCCACCATTGAGAAGGTCCTGTCTCTTGTCCCCACCAGTCGCGCTTGCGAGAAAGGTGGGACCGAGAGCAGGGCCTCCCCAGACGATCTTAATCTCCAAGGTGGATCATAGGAAGATCTTCTGGGGAGGTCCTGCTCTCGGTCCCACCACTGTCACAGGCGCGTGGGGGGGGGGGGGACGAGAAAGAGGGCCTTCTCAGTTATTGCCCACTGGTTATGAAACTCCCTTTCGGGGAGATTAGATCAGCCCCCCCCCCCATCCTTTAGAAGGATGGTAAAAACCTGGCTGTAAGACCAAGCCTCTGGGACAGTGCAAAAAAGGCAATAATAGGAAACTCACTCTGCAGACCGGTGTTTTGAGATGTGCTCTGCCCTGAGTCCCTTTCAGGGTGAGAAGGGCAGAATATAAATGTTTCAAATAAATAAGAGGATATACGTTCGGGACAGAATTGTTTTGGGCTTTATAGGCTAAAGCCAACACTTTGAATTGTGCTCGGAAGCAGACTGGCAGCTTTGAAGCTACAAGACCATTAAAGGCTAATCAAGGTGGCCAATTGCAACATTCACACTTGCCTCAAGCAGACAAGAGTTCTTCCTCCCACCCTGGACATTATTCCACTGATATATAAAATTCATTTGCCTAGCTTCCAACAGACCTCACAACCTCTGAAAATGCTTACCACAGATGTGGGCGAAGCGTCAGGAGAGAATGCTTCTGGAAAATGACCATACAGCTTGGAAAACTCACAGCAACCCAGTCCAAATATTGTCAGGTTTAGAGTTTGGGAGGAGAATCTTTCTGTGTTTCCAATATGCTTTGAAACCCAATAGAACTATAAGGTTTTTTCTTCCCTCATAAAGCTTTTGATTTGAGGCTAGTGAAGGGTAACAATCACTTTCCCACGATGTGGGAAATATCACAAATATATGTGGAAATACCACAAAAATCAAGGAACAGCAACCCAATCTTTTACATGCCAATAAAGGGGCATATCCTAGAAGTGAACTCAGTGGGACCCAAACTGTTTTTGATTAATATCAGGGGCAAATTACAGGGAGTGATCAACCCCCCTGTTTAAGGAGCTCCACTGGCTGCCATTTAGTTTCCAGTCTCGATTCAACCTATAAGCCCTAAACGGTTTGGGACCCGCCTACCTTCTTGACCGTATCTCCCTCCATGAACTGGCCCGATCCCTTCGATCTTCAAGAGAGGCCCTTCTTTCACCTCTGCCATTGTCCCAGTCCCGCCTCAAGGGAAAGAGCCTTTTCCTCGGTGGCCCCCCGTCTATGGACTGCACTGCCTGGTGAGATTAGGCGAGCCCCTACTCTAAAGAGTTTCAAGAAGAATCTCAAGACCGGGCTCTTCCACTGTGCCTTCGAAGATTAATAATATAATCTTATGCCACCCTCAATATCTGCTTTGAGTGTACACCCCCTCCCCCTTTTATACAAATGCTCTTTCCTTTATACGACCTCCCTTTGAAAGAGCTTTCTCCCTCACAAATAATTTGCCTCACAGCTATCTCACCCGTTTTTATCTTTCTATTTTAATCTGTACATGCGACCCGCTCATTGTCCTGCGTCCGAAATGGTTTTATTTTACTGCAATTTTATATTGATTGTAGTATCTTATAGTTTATGTTCTATGTCAGGGGTGCTCATTAGGTAGATCGTGATCTACTGGTAGATCACAGGCAGGGCGGGAGGAAGGCTCAGTCCCGTCCCGCAGGCTCCCGGCGCCGCCCAGGTGCAGAAGGAGGTTGGACTGGATGGCCCTTGGAGGTCTCCTCCTATTCTAGGAACCCATTCTTCTTCTTATTATTATTATCAGAGGCTGAATGGCCATCTGTGAGGAATGCTTTGATTGTGTTTTTCCCTTATGGCAGAAGGAGGTTGGACTGGTTGGCCCTTGGAGGTTTCCTTCTACTCTAGGAACCCATTGTTGTTGTTGTTACTATTATTATTAGTAGCAGAGGCTGAATGAATATTATCATCATTATTATTATGAATAAATTCAGGAGCTTATTATACCCACATTTAGTTGAATTCAGTCTTAAAATATATTATATGGCTCTCACTGAAATAAATTTCCAAATATTTTGCTTTTATGGCTCTCGGAGTAGTGGGTAGGTAGATTATTTTGACTTGGTTGTTTTATAAGTTGCTTGCATGCTGAAAAAGTGTGAACACCCTTGTTCTATGTAATTGATTATGTTTTTATTTATTTATTTAATTGTGTTGTTATGTTGATGGGCTTGGCCTCATGTAAGCCGCCCCGAGTCCCCGTTGGGGAGCTGGTGGCGGGGTACAAATAAAGATTATTATTATTATTTCTGTAGACCTCACCTCCTTTATGTAAATAATTCAGATTATTATTATATACCCATATTGCAGAGAATTATTGAATGTTTATAAATGCTTTCAGATATGGGAAACCAATGAGCCTGTCATTCTTGGCACTCTATGGAATGATTGATTTTATTGTGTTGTTATGTGGATGGGCTTGGCCTCATGTAAGCTGCCCCGAGTCCCTGTTGGAGAGTTGGTGGCGGGGTACAAATGCAGTTGTTTATTATTATATTGCACCGGGAATGTGGCGCAGCTGGCTGGGAGTCAGCTGTGTAAGATCTCTACTGACCAGAAGGTCATGAGTTCGAGGCCTGCCCGGGTCGGGGTGAGCTCTCGACCAATTGTGTAGCTTGCTGTCTGTCTATATATGTTGTATGTCTATGGCATTGAATGTTTGCCTGTATATGTGCATTGTGATCCACCCTGAGTCCCCTGTGGGGCGAGAAGGGCGGAATATAAATTATGTAAATAATAAAATAATACTATTTATTTTTAAACTAGCTGTACCCGGCACGCGTTGCTGTGCCCTATTTAGGAGATGGGGTGGGTTTTTGTGTCGCATGTTTTTTTTTTTTTGGTGGGTTTTGCAAGTTTGTGTTATTCCGGCGGTATGTGTTTGTCAGTGGTGCCTGTGTCCCTGGTGCCCTATTTGTGTTAGTGTTATGTCCTCCTGGTAGTTGTTATATCCTCCTGTGTTAGTTGGTTGTACTGTGTAGGTTTCTGTTTAGCAGTGGTATATATGCGTTGTGTGTGTTGTGTGTCTGTTGTGTTGTGGGTCTGTAGAGGTAGGCATCGCGAGTTGTGTGGCTGTCATGTTGTGGGTGTGGTGTTTGTAAAGTGGAGGATTGGTGGTGTGTGGGTGGGATGGTGCTTAGAGAAGAGTTTGTGGTGTTGAGTGTGTAGTTTGTTGTTGTGAGTGTACAGTGGTAGTGTGGTATGGATGTACGGTGTGTATGTGGGGTGTGTTAGTTGGTTGTACTGTGCTGGTTTCTGTTTAGCAGTGGTATGTATGCGTTGTGTGTGAGTTGTGTTGTCAGTCTGTAGAGGTAGGCCTCGCGAGTTGTGTGGCTGTCATGTTGTGGGTGTGGTGTTTGTAAAGCACAATCTATCAGAACTACAGTTCCAAACTCCGACTGCCAGTAAGAACCTGTTTTAACTGTTTTAATGTTTGATGTGTTTTAACTGCCTAACCTGTTTCATCATGTTCATTGTGTCTATGCTTCTTTGTAAACCGCTCTGAGCTCCGGAGTGAGCGGTATACTAAATCGAAGTTAATAAATAAATAAATAATAAATAAATAAGAACCTGCTCCCTCCTAGAGCTTGGTCTTGACAGTTTAACCCACAAACACCAACTGACTAAATTCAATTCACTCAGCATTCTAACCTAGCCTTGGCTGGCTCCGCCCACCGTTACTATGGGAACTCAGCCTCCCTGCATTTTGTGTGGGCGGGTTGGCCAATGGGATTCGTTGGCGGCCGCAGAAGACACTGGGAAATGTAGTTTTGTATCGTTGTTTTGGGGGCCTTCTAGGTTTTGGGGGGGAAGTTTCTTTGCTAAAAACCTTCCTTGCCTGAGGCCTATTTTTGTTGCCAAGTATGGTGTCTCTGCCTTGGAAGGTTTCTCTGTCTATGGCAGTCGTTCGATGACGGGTCCTCCTTTATATATATATAGATGAAGCACTTCAACACCCAGAAGAAGACTTTTGTGTGTGTGTGGGGGGCAAATGTGCTTTTCAAGATAACATTTCAAAAACCCACAACAACCCAGGAAGGGGGGGGGGGGGGGGGGGGAGAAGGGGAGGGTTTGTGGCTCCGAAGGCTGCGACCCAAAGGGCCACAGAGGCCTTGAAAACACAGGAAGCCCAGAAGTAGCAGCAGGGAGCGCGAACCACATCCTGAGAAGGAAGGAAGGGAGGAAGGCAGGCCAGAGGAAAGTGCGCCTCAACCCCTGAAGGCCGCAGACCCTCTCCCTCGGCCAAGGAGGGAGAGAAGGAAGGAAGGCCAGAGGAAAGTGCGCCTCAGCCCCTGAAGGCCCTGAAGCCCGCAAACCCCCTCCCTCGGCCTTGCCTTCCCTTGGGGCGGCTGAGGCCTAGTCAGGAAACCCTCTCCCCGCCTCCCCTGCGGCCTTGGAGAAGGCGAGGAAGGGGGAGGTCGCGCCTACGCTTGCCTGCCTATGCCCGCGCGAGGCCCTCACTCACCCATGAGGATGCGCATCTGCTTCTTGCCGAAGAGGCGCGAGAAGAGCGAGGAGATGGTGAGGCCCATGGCGGCGGCGGCGCAGAAGGAGGGGGAAGGCGGCGGGCTTGGGCCTCAGTTCCTCCCTGTTGTCGTCGCCCTCTTCCTCCTCTCTGCCTTTCGCTGAGGGAAGGAAGGAAGGAAGGAGGGAAGGAAAGAAGGCAGGCTGCTGCTCTCCTCTCTTCTCTCTCCGCTCGCTCGCTCTGCCACGTCACAGCCGCCCCGGCTCCAACGCGGACCAAATCGCGTCACGCCCGCCACATCCTCACCGCGGCGCCGCCCTCGCCCAGGCCCAAGCAAGGCACGGAAGACTACCCTTCCCGGCAAGCCAAGCGGCGGCTCGCTCCTTGGGAGACGAAGGTTCCCCTTCGCGAGGCACGACGGGAAATGGAGTCCCGGAGGGGGGAAGAGGGAGGGGCTTAGCCTTCTGGGAAGTGTAGTCGGCGCTCGCTCCTTCTCCTGACTTCCCTTCCGCCTCTCCTTGCCGCAGTGCGTTCTGGGAAGGCGCAGAGGCGGCGCGTGGAGCCCTGCTCTGCTCTGGAGAGGGGAAGAGCCCCCGCCCCGCTCCCTTTCTGCTTGGGCTGTACCACTTTGGTGCGGCAGGGGGAGCTCTCCTGGGCGCGGCTGGTTCCACTTCAGGGAAGGATTCCGGGAAAGTGGTTCAGTCCGGCGGAATGGTTCCTTTGCTCACTCAGGGCCCTCTTAGATTTCCAAAGTGACTGTAGCAAGAGCATGAGACTAAGGGCCCTTCCACACAGCTGCATAACCCAGAATATCAAGGGTTATACAGCTGAATATCTGCTTTGAACTGGGATATCTGGCTAGGGTTCCCATATGTCCCTTATTCTAAGGGACGTCCCTTATTCTAAGGGACGTCCCTTATTTTGGCCCTAAAATTTGTGTCCCTTTTTTTTCAGGCCCTGTCCCTTATTTTTGACCAGCAGGACAGGACTGGGCGGGGTTGACCAGAGGAAGCTGCGCGCTGTGGTTTCCACGGCAATGCCTGCCCGGGGATTCCAACTTGCAGGGCAGCCTGCGTCCCCGTTGGACGGAAGAGGCGATACAGGACTTTTTCAAAGTACAGTAGACTAACCGTTACCCAAGGGGAATGTTGAATCATGTTGGATAACAATAGTTTCTGGTTGCTTGAGAGTTACTCTTAAAATAGGCCTAGCTGTGCATCCCAATACTATACAATGCTGTGTATCCCATACTATACTATACTAAAGGGGAAATCGATACCTTAACAGAAGAAATGTCAGAGAGAGGTGATGCATTAGAATAGAACGGGAGTAGCAGAGTACAGAAATAGCTTGCCAGCAATAGTGATGAGAATAATCCACTCTGATTGGTGCACACGCACAGGCTGTGATTAGCCAGAGAACATCATGTGCCTTTAGATAAGAACACGGTCCTGATTGGCCTAGCAGTTCCCATGTGCGTTTATTTACAAAGTTAGCAATTGGCTAGGAAACGCGCATGGCAAATGAAGCTTTCACATGGCAGGCAACCAGGTGAAGGCTCAGTAGCAATGTAACGATTTGGGAACACTTTGCTCATAAAGCAATAACATAGAACAATGATGGAAATTCACACTGCGCCACAGTTATTAGCAAATAGGATTGAGATGCCAGAATGCTTTGTTTAATTGGGTAGAGTAAAATGGGTTCATGAATACTAGCCAGTAACAATGCATGAAGAAGGGAGGGACTAAATGTTGACTCCATTGTTTGTATAAAACCTGTCCACTGGAACAGATCGGGGTTCTGTCCACCAGCGGCTACGTTTCCGCACAGGGGGACGGACCCATCAGCTGATGTGATGCAAAATAAAGCTGGTTTCCTGAATCGCAGTAGAAATTGTCGCGTCATCTCTTCCTTGCGCTCGCAAGTAACTGCAGTCTTGGGAGTTCTGGGACTCCGAGTTACTGCTTCAATACCATTAACTATTGACATAATAATAATGAAGATGTACTGTCTTATAAAATTTATTTTATTATAATGTTTAGACAGTGCACTTTTAAAGTCAGCAAAGTCAAGCACTAAATACAGATGGAGAAAATAAGGTAGTTCTAATAGTGTTTTTTCTGCATGACAAAGCATGCAGAAACATACCATGTCCTGTTAAGAGGGTGTAAGTCAGTTTCTTTTGTGAGTTTCAATCATTATCTTATTCTGTTAATAAAACTATTTCTACCTAATGTTTGAGTTTCAAGTTTTTAATGAAGTGTCCCTTATTTTTGTGAAAAATCCCGTAAATGTCCCTTATTTCTTATATCAAAAAATGGCAACCCTATATCTGGCAGAGTGGACTCAAGATTTTCAAAGCAGATATTGTGGGATTCCCTGCCTTGATATTCTAGTTTCTATGTCTGTGTGGATGGGCCCTCAGTCTTATGCTCTTGCTATAGTCACTTTGGAAACCTAAGAGGCTTTATTTTGGAGGCCCCTTTTGAGGAGGACACCAAAATAAAGGAATGCTAGCAGGCCCGGATTAACACCTTTTTGTGCACTAGGCCACACTTTGGAGTTACGCCCCCTTTAAGCCAACCTCTACCCCCCCCCCCAACCACTCAGACCCATACTTGGATGGCTTTCGCCATGGTGCCTCCGGAGCAGAAGAGAAAGACAAGTAAGCACCATCCCGCCACCTCCAAGATCACCATTCCCACCGGCTGGAAAGCTCTTCTGTGATCTGAAGCAGGCCCGGATTACCCATAAGGCCAGACTAGGCCATGGCCTCGGGCGGCAGGTTTTGGGGGGCAGCGGATTCGGCCCCCCAAAAACTTTTTTAAACCGCCCCCTCGCAGCGCTTTCCCCCCGCCCTCTCCCGAGAGAGTCATCACACCTCGGGAGAGGGCAGGGGGAGAACGCTGCGAGGGGGCGGGAGGAGGCGCGCCTCCCTCGCCTGGGCCACCCCCTGCAAAGGAAGGAGGCGGCGAGGAGGAGGAAGGAAGCTCTGCCACCCGGCGGGCATGCATGCATGCGCACACATGCCCGCCAGCGGGCCTCCCTTCCTCCTCCTCCGGGCCGTCTCCTTACTGTGCAAGGGGCGGCCCAGGCGGCGAGGAGGAGGGCGGGACTTCCCTTCCCTCCTCGCACCTTCCTTTCGGTCGCGGGAGGAGGAGGTGGATGGAAGCCGCGCGGCACTGCTCATGGGGCTTTCGTCCGCCCCCTCCCGCGCCCGAAATGAAGGTGCGAGGAGGAAGGGAAGTCCCGCCTCCTCTTCACGCCCCCTGTGGGTCGCGGGAGGTGGAGGAGGCGGCGGACGGAAGCCCCGCGAGCAGTGCCGCGCGGCTTCCTCCACCTCCCGCGACCGAAAGGAAGGCGTGAGATGGACGGAAGCCGTGGGGCCGGGCCTGCTGCCGCACATGCGCAGCAACACCCTGGGGGCATGGCTTTCTGCACCCTGGGGGCGTGGCTTTCCGCACCCTGGGGGCATGGCTTTCCGCGCCCTGGGGGCGGCACGTGGCGTCTTGACCTCGGGCGGCCGAAGAGTCTAATCCGGGCCTGATCTGAAGGTCTCCTTGGGAGGCTTGGGGAGAGCGCAGCGGATACAAACTCGCTCCAAAGGCGCGCACGAGAGAGCGAGATAGAGAGAAAGAGAGAGAGCGAGATAGAAAGCAAGAGAGAGAGAGAACAAGAGAGAGAGATTTGTCCGCTTGGCGTGCGCTCCCGCAGACCGAGGGAGGATTCAGGTTGGGGTTTGTGCGGCTTTTGTTCGGCTGCTCCCGAAGGCAGGAGAGCCAGACCCTGGCCTTGATCCTTCTCTCCCTCCCGCAGCTCCCTTTGGCCAAGCAGGCCACCCCAGTTTGGTCCGAGAGCGCAGGAGCGAGCCTGGGTTGGTGTGGTCTCGTGCTGGGGACCTGGGAAAGGTCCACCCAAGCAACGCCCTTTATCTCCCCTCTTCCTCCCTCCCTCTCTTCCTTCTTTACTTTCTTTCCTCCTAGTTTCCTCCTTCTCCCCTCCCTCGCACCACCCTCTCCCAGACTCTGCCGCTCGGCTCTGGTTGCAGGAATTTACAGTCTGCCGCTAGGGGAGCTGGGCGACTCGCCATGGAGACGGCTTCCCCGGGAGCCAAGAGGTCAGGCCAGTCAGAGACCCGCGGGCAAATCAATGGATCAATGTGAGGGTCCCGCCGCAGCCCAGAGAGCAAGAGACTTTGCCGGGAGAAGGAGCGAGGAGGGGCATGAGAAAGGGGGAAAGAGGGGCGCGGGCCAGTTTTTTTAAAAAAAATTGGTCCGTGATCTGCGCCCCTCCTTGGCATGCGCCCCTAGGCCTATGTTGGCCTTATGGGTAATCCGGCCATGATAATGCTAGGCTCCAAAACTATAGCCTTGTGTATTTTCCACACTTCTTCTTCCTCTCCAGCCTAGGGAAAGTTCACAACACCTGTATATTCTTCAAATATGAGGAAGTGCTGCTTTCAGGAATTCTCCCTTTCATGTTAAGGAAGGGACCCGAGGCTGTGAGGAATGGTGGGAGTTGAAGTCCAAAACACCAGGAGGGCCCAAGTTGGTCCATGCCTGGGTAAATAATGCCAGGCATGGGCCAACAACTCCCACCATTCCTCACAGCCTCGGGTCCCTTCCTTAAGCGGCTGAGGGCAAAAAGGAAAGGGCCTGAGGCTGTGAGGAATGGTGGGAGTTGAAGTCCAAAACACCAGGAGGTCCCAAGTTGGCCCATGCCTGCTATAGCCAATCTAAGTTTGGGGCACCTAGTTTGTCTGCTCTATGGATGGTTGAGCCAAAGCAAGTTCAACTCTGCTTATCAACTGCCTTAACATTCTGAATAAAGCCATCCACAACTCTGCAAGGTGAGGCCCCACCCACACAACTCAATAAAATCAACACTGAACGTCCCACCTCGTAATTTAAGATCATCCGGGGAGGCCCTGCTCTCGCTCCCGCCAACTTCTCAAACGCAGTTGGTGGGGACGAGAGAGAGGGTCTTCTCGGTGGTGGCTCTCCGTCTGTGGAAAGCACTTCCAAGCGACATATGATCCACACCATCTCTCCTGGCATTCAGGAAAAAAGTGAAATCTTGGCTGTGGGATCAAACGTTTGCACATTAGCACAATACAGCACTTTGGACTGGATTTGTAACAGCAAGTTGATGGATATGGCTCAGTGTTCCTTTATGGACGAAATACTGTTTTTAACTTAAGAAAATGTGTATGATGTGTTAATGTTAATTCTATTTTAATGTGTTTTAATGCTGTATGTTTTTGGTTTTATATTGTATTTATTATGTTGGCATCGAATGTGCCTTTTGTTAGGCCGCTCTGAGTCCCCCCTCGGGGGTAGAGAAGAGCGAGGTAGAAATGTTGGAAATAATAACAATAATAAATTATATGGCAGTGTGTGTGGCATAATGTAAAATCACGCATAGATCACGTTTGGCACTGTCTTCCCAGAGGAACAAAATGTGCCACGTAGATGATCAATGAAAAACAAGTAGAACAGTGGTTCCCAAAGTGGGTGGTACCACCCCCTGGTGGGCGGTGGGGCGATCCAAGGAGGTGCTGGGAGGCTCAGGAGAATTTAGGGGGTGCTGAAACCCTGTAAGGGGGCGGGGGCGTGAGCCAGGCTTGCCACTTGCATGGTCGCGCACTTGCGAGGATGTCCCCATTGGAAGAAAGAGGCACCATACACAGGACTGCGCCATGGGCGGGGTTGAAAAGAGGAAGGAGGCATGCGCTGTGGTTTCCACGGCAATGCCTGCCCAGGGATTCCAACTCGCAGGGAGACAGTCGCAAGTGCGCAATCCCCGGGCAGGCGTTGCCATTTGATCCAGATCTGTCATCCATGGGGATCTTAATGGTCTGTGGAAGTCAGAGCTGAATTGGCTGAAGGTACTGCAAATCCCATCATCCATAAATATGGATTTATTCACACATAAAATAACAAACAATGAAATACAAAGACAAAAAACAAACTGGGAAATTTTTTGAATTCATCAGAAAAGACAATATGGAAATTTACATCTAGGAAACATAAGAAGTATAAAAGACTAAAGGTTTTGTTTTGTTTTGGAGGAATTCTAGGCAGCATTGTACTTAAAAATACAACAAAAAGAGCTGTTATCATAATCTGAAGAAACCTGGAAGTAAACTTCTTTTTCTTTCTCCTTTTTTCCCCTTCTTCTTTTTTCTTTTATTCTATCTTCCTCTTCTGGCCCCTACTTTCACTCTCTTAACTTTCCTCCACATATTGTTCCCACACTTTCACTGTAAATCTGTTATGATTTTATTAACTTTGTCATGCTCCAATCTCTTGGAGACGTTATATTCTCAATAATTTATTTTTTTAAAGAACAAGTAGTTTACTCTTCGTAATACAGAACAATACACACACATACACACAGACAATCATGTGATCATTTGCATTGACTCAGATATTGTCCTTTTTAGAGAGATTTAAAATAGTCTTTCTTTGTCCATGTGGGGAAACTCCTTCCATTAAGCAAGAGCACACTCCAAACTGTCTGTCTCTCTCTCTGCTTCTCTGCAAACACCTACACAGCTCAAGGCTGAATAATGTAAAACCAAAACTCCAAGGCTTAGCTAGCTCCCTAGATGTAGCCCTACCAATCAGCTGCGTGCATCTTATTCTACAGTTCACACACACACACACACACACACACACACACAGATTTCTTACATGCCCTAACAGTGGACTCTGATAATGCAGTTCAAAGCAGATATAAGTTAAACCCACTTGAAGACACAACAACAGTGTCTTGGCTAAAATTGATTACTCAACATAGAAGTTCATGTGCAGAGAAATGATACTACAGCATTCCATCAATTGTAAAAAGTTCTTTGCAATCTCTTATTTGTTGGAAATGGCAACCTTCTACAATCCTCCTATACTAGTTATTACGATGTATATTACTGACATTGCTGACTATATTGTGCGCATGTGATAGTGGACAACGGAAAGCCCCCTGCGTTCACGCTGATCTGATCTGCAGTAGGCAGTTCCGCAGTTCCTGGTTGTCCGATTGGGCCAGCATCGCTGGGAATGTGGCAACAGCAGCTTCAACTAAAACCCTTCTTTTTACCTTGCTCTGCCTTGCTTTCTCCCCCTCACCCTAACATTGTAACAAATCCCCCAATAAAGTATCATCAAATTGTAGCTTTCTCATCTCCATAGTGATACATTGTGTCCTTTTACTGTCTCTAACTCTCTCCAGCATGAACCTTCCCTCTCCCGAGCCACAGATCACTACCGGCTCGCCCAGGATGCTCTTCCAGCATCCCGGGGAGGCCGAAACTGTGTTCCCCTGAACCGTGGATACAGAGAACCATGAGGCCTCTGTATCCACGGGTCAACTTCCAAACCGGTGCCATTTTTCTCCTAGATTAATTCTAAGACTAACTGGTACCTCACTTTTTGCATTCTGGACTCCTACGCTCTGGGAATAACCGTTTTCACCCCAAAACTCCATGTGGAGATCAGCTGACTGCAATCTGTGGCTCCCTGGCACTGTCTTGTCGATGTCTAGGAACCTGTTGGCCTGGGGAACCTTGGACCCCGGCTGGCCGCACTGGACCTTGACCGATCTGGGATTTATGGTTTCCTTCCTTGGAGGATATCTCAGTGCTCCCCTGAACCCAGCATAACTCGTGGGCCCTTATGAATGTCTTCCCCCTCTGCACCATGAACTTTGGAACTCCTTTTTCTGCCTTATCAACTTTTGAAAACCCTTTTTCCTGAAGAATGAACTCACTGTACAGTAGACTCTAAGGGGCGGAAGGGCTGATATGATTTCTTTTTCCTTGTTATATGAATTTCCTTTATGATTCCCTTGTATGCTTTCCCCTTTCGCTACATGAAATATAAAAATATGAAATACCACCCTTTCGTGAACCCAGCATTCCCGAGCTGCAGGAAAGGTCATATTTCCTAAGTCCAGCTGATTCCCTTGACAAAGGATCCAACAGAAACCCTTGCATGAAGCACGGGTCCTTTGTCAAGGGACAATGGGCACACACCTTCGGACGTCGGAGCATGCCCATCTGAAGGACTTGCTCCATGGTTACTTAATCATTCCTCACAAAGGGGACATTCTGCCTTCGGGAGGATTTGGATATCTCAACTGCCTCACTCATTGTTTCCATTCCCTCGGCCGATACCGAAGACAAGATATCATCAAATAATCCCATATCCAAGACTAAGGATTTCATTCACTTGGAACAATTTAAAAGGCTAGCTTGAGGACTCTTTGAGTTATTGTCGGCAATTGGACAAACATGAAGTCATCACTCATCTTTTCCTCCCGGTTAATTGTTTCCCGCCTGGACCGCCTCCTCTGCTCTCATTGGCCGAGAGCCCGAAGCAGCGCTGGCTTCCTCATTGGCTGAGGCGCAGCAAAGCCGGCCGCACCTCCCTGCCAGTTGCTGACTCCAATTAATCAGCGCGCAGCCGACAAAGGGGCGGAGGGCGGGGAATTTTAACTTTGAAGCTCTGTTTTTCTATTAAATTGTGATGATGCCTTGCATGGCATGTCGGCTTTGTCAAATGATTGCAGTTTGACATTCGCTCCAGCTGGAATGAAATAAAACAACTTGGTGGCATTTTCTTCAACTTTGGTGAGATTTATTTGGGAAAATTACATTTGGTACTTCTTTCTCACCAGAGTTAAAACGGATCCTCTTGGTGGGTCTGATTGGTCTCGGTCTTCAAGGCAAAGACCCCCAAATTTGTTGTTCGATATCACGTGTATTGGTAGGCAGTTTTCCCCTTAACTCTATGTTGTTAGAGGTTGTGGGAGGGACTACAGACCATGTGACCCAGATCTTAGAATGTTCAAGAGTGAGACTCCATTTTAGAATGCGTTTGAATAAGAAGTCAGTTGGAGTCAGTTAAGTCAGTGAAGTTGGTTGATGTCAGTATGGTCAGTTTGCTGCAGTGAGATGTTCAGTTAATGTGCGTCTGTTTGCCTCTGTAGTACACTATAGTACAGTTTTAAGTGTAATTCAGTTAACATGAAACTAATAAGTAATGTACTTGTATGCTAAATACATGAAGTTTGTAAGTAAATATTTATTAACTTTTAACAAAGACTACTTATTTTTTGGTCTCTTGAGAACATGATTTAAAAGCAATCTATTTTATGGGAGAGTAGATATATATAAGAACCCCCGGTGACACAGTTTGTTAAACTGCTCTACTGCTGAACTTGCTGATTGAAAGGTCGCAGGTTCAAATCCAGGGAGCGGCGTGAGCTCCTACTGTTAGCCCAAGCTTCTGCCAACCTAGCAGTTTGAAGACATGCAAATGTGAGTAGATCAATAGGTACCGCTTCGGCGGAAAGGCAGCGGCGCTCCATGCAGTCATGCTGACCACATGATGTAGGTGTCTATGGACAACACCAGCTCTTTGGCTTGGAAATGGAGATGAACACCAACAACTAGAGTCGGACTCAACTGGACTTAATGTCCGGGGAAAACCTTTACCTTTACTCTCTCTCTCTCTCTCTCTCTCTCTCTCTCTCTCTCTCTCCCCACACACATACACACGCAGGCATGCGCAGATGGACACACACACACACACACACACACAGGCAGCTGAAAGCACCACTTCTGAAGATCTGCTATATATTTTGTGCATTGGCATGTTTTTGTTCCTAACAGTTCAGAGCCATAACTAGGTATATCAGTCTAACAGCTGAGAAACCTAAATTGCTTTGCCTGAATACCAGTGGATATTTACCACTAAGGAGAAGATTGACTCAAGCGAGTTTGTAACTCTCCTCAGGAAGATAATAAATTTCAAAAGATCACAATCTTTAACAAGGTCATGCCTCCCATTGCAATCCCATACTGCACATAGAAATGCCAAAAAGATTGCACTATGAAGCTGCATTCAAACTAAAGGTGATTGGGTATGCAGATGAATGTGGAAATAGAGCTGCAGATTGACATTTTGCCATTCAGTGAGGTAAATGTTTGTCATTAGAGAAATGCTGGCCTGTTAAGCAGGATCCGCTCTGGTTAGTACTTAAATGGGAGACCACCAGTTATACTTCAGAGGAAGGAATTGACAAAAACACTAATGAATACTCCTTAGGTAAGAAATCCCTATGAAATTAATACTGTCACCATAAGTCAATAGGTGACTTGAAAGCATGTACACATACCAACAATATGAGAAATGAGACCAAAGATTTTCCATTGTTTGCAGTTGAAGAACTTTATTTAAGAGCTCAGGAATCTAGCAAACAGTCTGGACAAACTATTGAAATTGCTCCCCTTTCTAGACACAAACAAGTAATCAACTTTATCTGTACTGCTTGGCTTTTTCTGGTGGGTTTTTTTATGAATGGATCCTTTCCATTTGTGCTCATTAATGGATTTTTTTCTTAGATTCACAACCCCATACAAAAGACATGTTATGATCATTTGTCAGCTAACCCACCTCCGTCTATGTCTCTGAAGAGTTCTTTCGCTCATAATCCACCCACTCCATGTCCTTTCTTCTTCCAAATTTAAGTACATTTCTGGATGATGGTGAGGGTTCTTTTCCAAGGAACTGACATATGTGTAGGTTAGGGCCAAAATTGGTCTGACAGTGCTTTCAGGAGAAAAAACACACAATTAATATCTGGACTAGAAGAGGTAAAAATGAAAGGCAATATTATGCAAGCCCTGGTGTAGGCACAACCTTTTAAAGTAACACTGACCTTTTGGACAAATTTGGCACTGCTTCAATGATTTCCCCTGCTCTGATGTCAGAGGCTTAATGTTGTGGTTAAGTACTAGGAAAAAAATGCCATCACGACAATTGCATTGTTTCAACTTGATTATTATCTCCACATATCTTTAAAAAGGTTGCATTTTAAAAGGTGGCTCCTACGTTTCTTACTTGAATATCACATGATACTAAGACAGTGATTTTCAACCAGTGTGCCGCGGAACACTAGTGTGCCGTGAGAGATCATCAGGTGTGCCGTGGGAAATTATTTTTGAACTTCATTCATATATAAACTATAAGGCACATCTGTCCCTTCAAGAAATGGAACCATAGCACTCTCGCATCACCTAAGAAGTGACACGAGAGTGCTATGGTCGCGCCATCTTGGATTCGCTCAGACACAGCTAAGTAAACAAAGTTAAAGTTAGTGCTGCAGCTGTGCGTCATGTGACAGTGGCAATTTGGGATCACAGCAAGACATGCGAGTGACAGTGATGGAGAAGTTTTTGAGAAGGGAAAATGCAAATGCCGAACAGGGCCCTGGACAAAATTATGACACAGACGTATGTGTCTTTCTACCATTCCTGCCAGGTTATCTATTTTGTGTTCATCGAAACAGGCCCAGGTTTCACACTAAGTGAGTGTATAAATACATTTAAAAACATATTAACTATATGTATTACTGTGTTAGAGTGCCATTTTGTGTCATGTTGGTTGGTGGTGTGCCCCAGGATTTTGCAAATGTAAAAAATGTGTCGCGGCTCAAAAAAGGTTGAAAATCACTGTACTAAGGCACAAACTCAGGCCCATCTACACTGCCATATAATCAATTTCAAAGCAGATAATCTGGATTTTACATGGCAGTATAGAAGGGGCCTCGGTTACTTTTGACAGGACTGGTTACCAATTTAAAGGGCCCAGGGATTGGACCAGAGCTTTTTAGGAGCTGATTTGTCACCTCCCCACCATTTCAAAAATAGTTAATTTGTTGATTAGCAGCATTTGCTAGCAGCTTGGAAAATTAAATAATTTTTGTGTTGGCCTTCCTAGAAGACTTTGGTAAACAGCACTCACATTTGGAGTACCATAATTAACAAGTTTTGCTCCATTATCCATTTTGTGGCGTAGTCTCAAGAGGAAAAGGATACTGGACATTGTTAATGAAAAAAACAGAAATCTCCACAGGCATTTTGGAAGCGTGACCCTTTTGGAGATTAAGTGACATTCACACTACTTGGAATAACCATAACCATAACCTTTTGGAAAGGCATTACCTTGTTAGAGATCGTAATCTTTTTGTAAAGTATGATTTTCCTGAGAAGAGTTAAAAACTTGCTTATCAGCTGTACAAAACTGTCACATGCAATACTGGCACTATTGCAGATCTCAGCTTTACACCACTTACAGTAATTTCAGCTTCTTATCTGGAATTCATGTAAATGAATATTAAAAATGCATATTCTTTAAAATACAAATAGCAGTTTTTTTAAAAATAAAGATTTTATTTACATACAGTAACAACTTACAATGTAAACAAAACACAAAACAGTGAACATTATTACATACACATAGCCCACTACCAAGGCCTGAACAGGTATCCTTTCCTTCACCATATATTTATAAATCAACCATTAATCAAATGTCATATCCAAAATTCCTGACCAAAAAGGTTATATTGTTTTCCATTTTATAGTTAAAATTAAGGACTCCAAATGATGATATAAAACAGGGCTGTCCAACTTCTACCAGCCCAGGGGCCTGAATTCCGGTCACTGATGACCTGGGGGGCCATAGGGTCTGCCCCCGCCTCCGCCCCTGCCCCGGCTCCGCCCCCTCCCCAGCACCCTCTCCCCTTATTTTTATTTAATATTAAATATATTGAATTCCATCCTCCCCTCTCCCCTTATTTTTATTTAATATTTAATATATTTAATTCCATCCTCCCCTCCCCTTATTTTAATGTATCCCATCTCCCCTTATTTCATCTTTAAATATATTTAATTTTATATTTAATACATGAGGGGAGATGGGGGGAGGGAATGAGGAGCCCCCTGAGGAGCGCCCTGCTTCAGCCTACCTTTTCCAAACGTGCAGGATCCAGGAGTACCCGGACGACGAGAGAGGTGACGACCGACTGAGTCGAAGAAGGTCCTAATCCTATCTGTGGACCTCAGCGATCCAGTAGTAGAGTAGCCGAAGAGTATCGCGAGAATACGCAATCCACACGGGATTTCGCTGTCAACGCCGGCGTGATCTCGCGTTGACAGTGAAATCCCGTGTGGATTGCGTATTCTCGCGATACTTGCTCCGAACCCGGAAGTAGGGTTTTTTTTAAAAAAATATTATTTATTTCATTTTTCAATTTTTATTTTTTATTAAAAAGCTTAGGAGGCCGTAGGGAAGGGGCTGCGGGCCGTATACGGCCCCCGGGCTGCCAGTTGGACAGCCCTGATATAAAATATCAAACAAAGGCATTTTTCCCCACAACAGGTCTGCAATGCATTTTCCTCATCCAAATCAATAAAACATGAGCCGATATAGAACACTGTTATTTCCTGGCCCTGCTTTGACATTCAGTTTTTTAACAGTGACGTACACAGTGCTGGTACCCGGTAAAACTGGCATAGCATTCTTGAAATGAATCTTCCAAGTCCTGTTTCCTACAGAGTTATACAATTCTTATGCTTGTTGCAGCATGTAGCAACAATTTATTGCCAATGGTAGGCACAACTGCAATCCTCTGGTGCTCTATGGTAGTCTTTGTCTTGGTTGCACAGCAGGGGCAGGGAAGACAAACAATCTGAGAGCTCTGAGCAGCCTTTTTGCTTCAGTGGCTGATTCCTTTTACAAAAATGCCTGTGACAGTCTTCACCTGGTTGCTACCTTGGCTGCAAGCTGAAAAAGTGCTCCTCACAGAAAAGTAAGCTGACAGCCCTTGTCTTTTACACTGTATTTTTAATAAAGGTAGGAAAGTACAACATAATAGTGTGATACTACTTACAAAACTTCATAAACTGTGGATGGTCAAAAATATAATAGTAGTGTTTCTGCAAAAGCCATAGGACTGAATTTGTTTGGAATCAATTATTCATCCCAACCAGCAAGGGAAGGCCAAATTAAAAAGACTTTTTCTGCACAGGGTCAGCTTTTTGGGATCATCCATGAAACCTCAAAATAATATTTATCCAGTAATTTTTGTGGGACCAGCAGAGGGAGCTGAAGACAAGCAAGCATAATATTGTGTTGTTGAAGGCTTTCATGACTGAATCACTGCGTGGCTGTGAGTTCTCCGGGCTGTACGGCCATGTTCCAGAAGCATTCTCTCCTGATGTTTCACCCACTTCTATGGCAGGCATCCTCAGAGGTTGTGAGGTCTGTTGGAAACTAGGCAAGTAAGGTTTATATATCTGTGAAATGTCCAGGGTGGGAGAAAGAACTCTTGTCTGTTTGAGGCAAGTGCGAATGTTGCGATTGGCCACCTTTTAAAGCATTGAATGGCCTTACAGCTTCAAAGTTTAGCTTCAAAGCCAGGCAGCTTCAAAGTCATATAGCCCGGAAAACTCACGGCAACCCAACCATTTTATTCTGGAAATTATCTCTTAAATCTCACCTACAACTGAAAGAACATGCAACACCCTCACAATCTAAATATACTAGAGGTATATTTCAATAAGGAAGTAGTAATGACAAGTTTGATAAGGCATGGGCCTTCCATGAAATGGATATTGGCCCCCTTTAGTCCTTGTCTAGGAGCTTTTTCTTTCATCATCCAGACAACCAAAAGGGAAAGCATTAATAGACGCAGCCTAATACCAAAATATTTCTGCTTCTCATCTAAGAAAAGGTCAAACAATATCAAGAGTAGAAATTTAAATTTATAAAAATTTGGAAGTTTGGGGGGGGGGGGGACCCAGTCTGTTCTCCATCTGTTCTGGGGAGGGGATGTTAATTGGTCAGAAGCTTGCACCAAGGATTCATAAGCATGTATTCTAGAGCAAAAAGTACGGAATTACCAAGTGTTTGTTCAAAAGCTAAGCAAAGCATTTGAGGAATTAAACCTAAAACCTCACTACAATCTTAGATTTGGCCCTATCTGGTAACACAATAAAAACTGAGTGACTCTTATAAAGCACATACATGGACTTGCATGGTCTAAGTATAGAGAAACACAAAAAACTTTGAAGTCTGATATACAGTACATTAGATATATGTAACCACCTATCAATTTATCCTTTCATTTTATGACTAGGTCCACTTTTTTCACCTCAGTGTATTTCTGACTCCAAAAAAGCCAGTACTATATTTAAAAGGGGAAAAGAAATTACTTTTAAGAAACAGATACACAATATATTGTCACTTACCCTTCCTGGCCTTAGATCAAAAGTAGTGTGATAAACTAGACAAGAATTTCTTGGCCATTAAATAATATTGTGGCAGAGATCACATATTACTCTACATGCGTTGTGCCCATGAATGAATATACTAGTCTAATCCTTCATTATCTCCAAGTGAAAGGATTTGCAGGGATACAAAAACTTTTGATAGTTGACCAATTTTGGGTTGATGTCAATTGTAATTCAATGCATCTCAAGGACATCAAGGTGAGGACTGCTGGCACAGACTATACTTGGCCAAAAGGCCCAATGATCTCATGCAACATAAGGCAGCCTCCTATGTAGGTGCCAGGAAATAATCATAAGGCTCAGCAGACTCCTTTCTTGGTTTGTTCTGCTACAGTAGAATAGTAAAGGGAAAGAAAACCAGAATACATAAGGACTAAACCCTGTAAATTGCCTCCTCCCCCCAGCTCTGTAATGCGCTAGCTACCTACTAGCCTCAAGATATCAGAGAGTAATCTCTAAGTGAGATCTCTCCTCACCTGCAATAGGAAGGAGGGATTAAGTGCAACCAAACCATTTGGGTGGAGGTGTTTTCTTCATGGGTTCAGATGGGGACAGCAGAGAGCCTTCTTTGAAGGAGGGAAGTAAACAGCAACCTCTCCCTCACAGGTTAGCAGAAAGACATGATGATGTGAACTTTAGAGAGCAGATGAGAGGGAGGGAGAGAGGGCACAAAGGCACAAGGCATCACAATAGGAAGGGATTCTCTTTCTTTCCCCAGTGAAAGAATACTTGTGATTGTTCATGTCCTATCTCCCTCTCATGGCTTATTGGGAGCACCCAAAGCCCTCTTAGAACCTTCTGTTTTCAATTACACTGGCCCTTTTCTCAGACTTGTAGTACAGATCATATAAAGAGCAACTCTTACTATTTTGTGAGACAAATTGCTTCATGAGAATTTGTTGTTTGTTAACATCACCCGTTTGGATATTCATGCTACCACAGTTTAGCTGCTTCAGTTTAAAAACAAACAAAAATAAATTAAATGCATACAGAGCAATGGTACTAGTGTGTTTGTTTTAAAATGACAAGAATTCAAAGTACCATATATACCGGTGTATAAGTTGACATTATGTATCAATCAAGGACAAGTTTAGGGGACCAAATTATGGATTTTGCTATGACCTGTGAGTAAGGCGAAGGTTATTCTGTGTAGAGGGGAAAGCACCAATGCTACCATTTTCTTAAACAGGCATTCAGAAAGGCCAGAAGCAGTGCTATGGCAGAGAGTAGAGTCAGTGTTTCCACTAAGTTCTCCCAGGATGGACTAAGTTCTTGCCTTTCACCACTCCGAGAAAGAGATGGTTCCTTTTCAGATAAGAATGGATATGTACTACTCATGTGGATCTGTGGATAAGTTGACCTAGGTTTTGGAAAGTTGATTTTTTGAAACTAAAATTTGTAGACTTATACAAGACTATAAAGGGCATGCTTCACTAACCAGGGAAAGCTGCAGTAGCTGTGAACTGCAGGGATGCTTACACAGGTACAGCCAAACACAAAAATACATGCATACACAAACCAGGCAGGTACCTAGATGATTACATTCCAAAAAGCTGATTGTGTCACTTAAGATACATTCACTTAGCCTTCCAGGTCCTTCCAGTAATTTTGTATCCTAACATCAATCTACTCCTAACAACCAATAGCCTTTATTTTTGAACATTAAACATTAAGGGCTGCATTTAGCACAGTGGGTTAAACTGCCATGTACAGAAGATCTAGCTAACCAGAAGGTTAGCAGATTTAGCCATGGGTCGGGGTGAGCTTTTGCCATCAGCCCTAGCTTCTGCTTTCCTAGCAGTTCAAAAACAGCAATGTGAGTAGATAAATAGGTACCACTTTGGCAGGGAGGTAAAAGGTGCCCTGAAGACAAGCCGACAATTAAATCAGGAAGGCATCCATGGACAACAGACACCTTCGTGTGTAAAAATGGAACAACAGCATGCCTGAGTCGAGCACAGCCTCCAGATGACAGAAATAAAAAAGAGGTAAGCCTTGCCTCTGTTTATGTACTGTCTGTTTTTGTTGTCAATTGTATTGCAGCATTGAATGTTTGCCATATATGTACTCTGTAATCTGCTCGGAGTCCCCTTGGGGAGATAGAGTGGAATATAAAGAAAGTATATAAAAGAGCATTGAGGGTTTTTTTTTTGTTATTTGTTCAGTCATTTCCGACTCCTTGTGACCTCATGGACCAGCCCACACCAGAGCTCCCTGTCGGCCGTTGCCACCCCCAGCTCCTTCAAGGTCAAGCCAGTCACTTCAAAGATAACATCCATCCACCTTGCCTTGGTCTGCCCCTCTTCCTTTCATTTTCCCCAGCATCATTGTCTTCCCCAAGCTTTCCTGCCTTCTCATTATGTGGCCAAAATACTCAATCTTCGCCTCTAATATCCTTCCCTCCAGTAAGCAGTCAGGCTTCATTTCCTGGAGTATGGACTGGTTTGATCTTCTTGGAGTCAAAGGCACTCTCAGAAATTTCCTCCAGCACCACCGTTCAAAAGCGTCTATCTTCCTTCGCTCAGCCTTTGAAATCACCCTAACATGGATTTAGTTGGAGAAGACTGTGACTGTATTATTGTAAATTAGGGATGGGCAAACCCTGCAGACATTCTTGAACCACAATTCTCAGATTCATCATCATTGTTTATTCCAACTATGGGGGATATGATTAGCAGTTACACAACACCTGCTATAAAGCCTTCAGATCCAAGTGCAACTGGATCAGTTCTTGGGCTGCCAAATGGAAGCTTAGATACAACAGAATATCCAATGGAAGTAACAGGGAAGTAACTACTCTGTTTGAAATATGCTAAACCATATTTTTTCTTGATTTTTTCCCCCATTTTACACAATGTGCCATCATTCCAAAACTGTTCTTTTTTCCTCTGGGGCTAGTTAATTTCTAAAAATAACTTGCTTACAAAGATAGTTTCCAAATTAGGATATTTATTCCCACGAGGTTCTTTCTAAGATAGATTTTTTTAAAAAAAGATACAATTTCAGTAAATGTTGCCAGTGATTAGTGACAGCCTTATGAAACTCATGTTGGTCTGATTTCTCAGGTTACTTTAGGACAAAAATGCAGCAGTTTTTAAATATATTTTATTGGAAATAGCTATTTTTAGTTCAAAACGACAAAATATGTGAGAAACAGTCTTCATGCGCTGCTCCCATCCCAATCTTGTATTTTGGATCTGATTAGTATTATTCTAACTCTTATTACTGTTGAAACATTAATTCTCTATGTGTAATGGGTTTTTAACAGCCCTAAATACAAAATACCCATTGTTTCATGTGTATGTTGGAAGATAAGGACATTATAGCAAGACATCAGCTGTTTTCTATTTCCGATCTCTTAAGTACTATATTCAATTAAAATAGTTAATTAGTATGTGGCTTCATAACTGAAAAGCAAAGCTATCTGTTAGGATTTGAAAATAGAGATCAACTGTCTATGTCTAACCACTTTAAAGCTGGACTAATATACACAACTGCATGGCAGAAAGCAAATTGATTTTCTTACAGAGCACAATGTGCTAATAATCTCTTATATTAGAACTATGATCAAGGCATTACAGTAAATGACACCCAGTGTGGTGCAATGATTTGAGCACTAAACTAAAACTCCGGGGAACAAAGTTCAAATCTCTGTTCAGCCATGAAAACCCCGCTGACCTTGGGCACGTCACATTCTTTCAGCCTCAGAAGAAGGCAAAGTCAAACCTCTTTGAACAAATTTTGCCAAGGAAACCCCATTTCTGGCACCACAAAATGCAGAGTCACTCTTAAGAAATGGGGCCACAAAGTGGAGTCCACAACATGCGAGTGTGGAGAAGAGAAAACCACAGACCACTTACTACAATGCAACCTGAGCCCTGCCACATGCACAATGGGGGACCCTCTCACAGCGACATCAGAGCCACGCCAAGTGGCCAGCTTCTGGTCAAAGGACATTTAGTATAATGCCAAGTTTTTAACATTGTTTGTGGGGTTTTTTGTATATTATACAGTAACTGTATTATAACTGTATTCCTTTGTGGGGTTTTTTGTACATTATATACAACTGTATTCCCATTATACAGTTAGCTTCTGACATGATAAATACCCCATGATGGGTTTGCCAGAATCACAATTAGTTGGCAATGGCTTGAAATCACACAACAATTTCTCTGACTAACATTTTGTAAGTGGAAATTATTTTACATAAGAGTATACGAGTGGTGTATTCTTTGATTTTCCTGTCTTAAAAGGCCTAAAATCATGATAGTATTTGAGTGGCGTCATCAACTGGAAAGCAAACACAGGGAAGTTTAACTGCAAGTGCACATATGATATGTATTCTGTACTTTATTCTGCTTAATTTAAATACGGTGGGGGGTTTTTTTGGTTATTTTCTCTGAACTTTCAAAATATTTGCTGCTCAACCACTCATTTTATGAATATCATTTTCAAAATGGAGATCCTTAAGTAGCATGAAGAGGCTCTTCTCTGAACAAGGGGGAAATTATCAATCATCTTATGTGAACTGAAGTTTGCAGAAGTGTAAAAAAATATACAAAATAACTGAAGAAAGGAAATCTTTCCAAGAGCAGACAAATAAACATTTGGTTGTTTTGAGGAAGGGATTCCTACCTTCAATTAGAAATTCCTACCTGCAGTTGGTCCACGCTCTTGTTACATCCCGAATAGACTGCTGCAACACACTTTACGCTGGGCTGCTTTTGAAGACTGCCCAGAAGCTTCAACTAATCCAACAGTCGGCAGCCAGGTTGCTCACCAGAGCGGCGTACTGGGAGCACACAACCCCTCTGTTACGCCAGCTCCACTGGCTGCCGGTCTGCTTCTGAGCACAATTCAAAGTGCTGGTTTTAACCTTTAAAGCCCTAAATGGTTCTGGCCCATTTTACCTGTCTGAATGTATCTCCTGTTACAAACCATCACAAAGTCTAAGATCATCTGGAGAGACCCTGCTCTCGATCCCACCGCCAGCGCAAAAGCGATTGGTGGGGACAAGAGACAGAGCCTTCTCAGCAGTGGCCACCCATCTGTGGAATTCTCATCCCAGGGATATCAGATTGGCCACCTCCCTCTTGTCTTTCAAAAGGAAACTCAAGACTTGTCTATGGGACCAAACCTTTGACCATTGAACAGCAGCATGCAAGAAAAAGATTTAAACCACTGGCAACAATGAATTGACCCGGACCCAGCTTTGGATTTAAAATGGCATGTTTAATTAATTGTTTTTAATTAACTGTTTTTAATTAACAGTTTTAATGTTTTAATTGTATTTGTTGAATGTTTATGTGAAAGTACCGATCGTGCTTGCTGTGAGGGCGCCTTGAGTCCCCCTTCGGGGGTGAGAAGGGCGGGTTGTAAATGCAGGAAATAAATAAATATTTCAGGCTCAGAAACTCTAGAATATTACTGATGGTGGGAGTAGGGAGTTGTGGAAAACTCAGAGCAGGATGCTTACAGTTAATGGAATGGGAGTGTCCTGGAAAAGGTCATGGCAGAACAGCTGAAACTTACACCAAGTATCAGCCCCATCACACCAGAGCATGGATCCACTTTAAATCCTGTTTCTACCTCCTTCAGAATTCTGTTTGTAGTTTAATGAGGCCCAGGGCATGTCTGGCTGAACAGTTTAAAGGCCTCTCCCTGAACTACAAACCCCAGGACTCTACAGGAGGCAGTAACTGGATTTAAAGTGGATCCACGCTCTAGTGTGATGAGGTCCCAGGTTGGTTCAGCCTGAGGGATAATCTAGTCAGAGGTTCTCAACCGTAAATGGTCTACCTCCCCCTTTAAAAACAAATTACTCAGTGCCACCCTAGAAATCTACCATCTTTAAGCAAACAGACTGATGAAATGACAAGCTTGCATTTTTATGGACTTATATATCTATATCCTACAACAAGGTAAAGAAAGATGTTGTAAATAAGATACATTGAAGCTTGAAATTATAAAATTATTTATTAAATTTAACCATGGGAGCATTTGCTTTACACACAGAAAATGAAGATAACAAAGTATATTTTTTTAAATTACAAATAACATTAAAATAATCCTAAATGAGAAGAACGAACCTGGTGCACTGTTATCAATTTATTAATGTTTAGTGCTATTTTTGTCAACATAATGTAAATTAATTTTAATACTTCTTCCACTTGCACTTTTGTTAACTGCTTGCCATACAATTCATAAACAATCTAAATAAGATTTCATATGTGTTGCTTATTTATAGTATTGTATTTCATATGTGTTGCTTATTTATAGTATTGTATGCATGTTGGACTTCCCAGCATTACAAGGCACACTCACCTGCCAACACCTGCTTGTTAAGACCTGTTAGAGACCTTGACCACTGATTGATTACAACTTGCATTTTGTGTGTTCATTTGGGAAAAAAATCACTATGACTTTTAATGCTATGTAATACTACAGATGAAGCATACACAAACATTTGTTTCTAAATTTTATTCTTTTTCCCCACCGTACCCTTATATTTATTTAATGCGCTCCAATTGCACCCAGGCTACTATTGTGCTCCTGGATAATTCCAGCAGTTTCCAGCTCTAGTCCAATGATATGACCATAAAGCTGCCTATAGGAAGCCTGTGGACATGAGGACAACAGCACCCTTTGTCTCAGATTAAACAGCCCAACAACAAAAAACAACACAACAACAACAACACAACAACAGAGGACCAAAACCTGTTACATGTTTCTTCCATTAGGTCCTTTCACTTGTCATCAACCAGGCAGAGCGCCTTTTCCATTGTGGCATCGAGCCTGTGGAATGCCTTGCTGGCAGAAGTGTGGGCGATAAATGAGCTACCAGCCTTTCGGAAGGCATGTAAGACAGCTCTCTTCCGGCAGGCATTTAACCTTTAGCCATGTCAATCTGTATACTGATAGAAACATTGTTTTATGGTTTTTAATGTTTTTATTGTTTTAGTGTTATGTTACCTTGTGCATTTTGTAAACCACCCCGAGCCAACTTGGAAAGGGTGGTATATAAATTGAAACAATAAATAAATAACAATAAAATCTTGGTGTCTTGGTGTTATTTGGGGCACTGATTCAGAAACTTGCATTAGATGGACTGCATCAGCTCTAGCTACTTATAATAATAATAATAACAACAACAACAACAACAACAATTAACAACAACTTTATTTTTGTATCCTGCCTCCATCTCCCCAAAGGGACTCAGGGTGGCTTACATGGGGACAAGCCCGATCAACACAGTTAAAATATAACACACTAAAATTCATAAAACAACATCATAAAACATTAAAACAAACCACAACATAATAATCTATCTATATAAAAAGAGACATGTCGTAGTGAGGGGCTTATAGACAGCAAAACCACATTACGCAGAAACACCAAATTAGGCCACTATAACCCCCACGGAACGAGGTATGTTTAGCATCAGGAACATTCCAAAAAAAATATACACAATGGCAAAAAAACACAACAAACCAATGGGACTACATTTCCCATTATCCCCCACGCTACAGCATCACTGCACATGCGTGGAAAGACTTCTTGCATGCGCAAACACCTTCTCCCTCCCCCGGCACAGAGAACAGAAGAAAACAGCCCGCCATCTTCCTTGAGGCCCGGAGCTCCACTGCTGCCTCCGGCCCGCCTCCCTCTCTCCTGCGTCAGATGCAAACGCAGGAGGGAGGGAGGCCAGGCCGAGGCAGCAATCCAACTCCTGGCCTCGGGGAAGACGGCGGCCCTTCCAATGGCTTCTCGCCTCCTCCTCCCCCCGCCCCCGTGGCAGGACAGAAGGAAGGAAGGAAGGATAGAGGAACCCAAAGAAGGAAGAAGACAACATAGAAAGGAAAGAGGAAAAGAAGGAAGTAAACAGAACAGACAAGAAGGAAGGAGAGAAGAAAGGAGGGATGGACAAAGGGAGGGAATGAAAGATGGAAAGGGGGGGGGGAGGAAAGACAGAAGGAAGGATGGAAAACAGCTCGCCGCCTCCTCCTCCGGGCAACAGGAAAGGGAGGGAGGTAAGGGAGGGAGGGAGGTAAGGGAGGGAGGGAGGTAAAGGAGGGAGGGAGGGAGGAGTGAGACAGGAAAAGAAGGGAAGAAAGAGGGAAAAGGAGACAAGAGGGAAAGGAAACAGCAGAAGGATGAGGGAGAGAGGAAAAAGGGAGGGAGGAGAGGAGAGGAGGACCGACAGGCAAGAAGGAATGTTGTGGAGCACCTGCTCCCCCCCCCCCGCCGTGCACCACAACGAAGGAAGGAACGAAGACACAAAGGGGTGAGCAGAGTTCACTTCTTCCCCTCCCTCCCTTCCCTCCTTTCTTCCTCCCTTCCTGTCCTTTCCTTCCCTCCCATACTGCAAAGGAGGAAGTCTTCCAGACCTAGGTAAGGAGGAAGAGGAGAGGGAGGAGAAGGAAGACCTTCTACAGCATGCCTGGGCCAACTTCGGCCCTCTTTCCCTCTAGGAGTTAGAGACTCCAACTCCTCCGAACTCCCTCAACAATGGATTTGAACCAAACTTTATACACAGAACTCTCCTGACCCATAGAAAATAATGGAAGGGTTTGGTGGGCATTGACCTTGACTTCTGGAGTTGTAGTTCACTCACATCCAGAGAGCACTGTACAGTCAAACAGTGAAAGATTGGAACCAACATTGGCATCAATACTCCATATGCACACATGTGAACACTGGTGGAGTTACGGCAAAATATACCTTGACATCTGGGAAATGAAGTTATTCGGATTTAAAGTTTGTATACAAATAAAGAGCATTCTCCGCCACACCAAGGATACAATTGGGCCAAACTTCCCACACAGAACCACCATGATCAACAAAACAGGCGGTGTTTTCTGGTGCTCTTTCGCAACACTTCTGACACCCCCTCGCAACACTTCTGACACCAGACTACACCACAGCCACGTGTCTACATCAACACTCACCAATGATTCACAAGAAATACTGTTTATCCACAACCATTATGAAATCACACTTATTACATCCCAGTACTTTCTCAGGACTTCACTTTTGAAACCACCACAGTCAGCCACTGCAACGCGTGGCCGGGTACAGCTAGTGCAATATAAAAACAACCATCAAACCACCAATGGCCTGAATAGTAAACAGTTTCTAAGCTTGTGTGGGCGGGCTGGTGCAAATCAGTTGTAAGAATGGGGCTGATGGATAAAGAGCAGAAGCCACATGACAAAATTAGGAATGGAGGGCAATGTAAAATACAGCGCTATATCTTTGGGTAGGGAACAGTAGTAAAGTGAAAGAACTAGACTTTGGGTCATAGCTGGGGGCCAAATTATCTGGGGAACTATCTAATCAAAAGCACAGTAGGACATACATGTTTTTAGATCTTAGATATAGTTATGATTTTCTATGAGTGGGCAGATGGTGGCTGGTAGATGGCATCTGTATCTCAAAAACTAGAGCCGAGTGGGAAAACTGGTGCCATTTTTGGAATCATACATCAAATATACCCAGAAACAGATTTAATATTTGAGAAACCAAAATGTGTGTTGGCCAGTGTTATATACATGTCATACTCCTTATGGCACTGGGATTGATATATTCCCATCCTAGCTAGTAATCATTGATGTCTTGATCAATGAATTTATTGCCACACAGTTTTTCTTCACTGTGTGAGGTTGTGTTTTTTTAAGCAAACGCCAAGAGATTGTGGCTTCTGCTAGAGCGTTCACACTCTGTGACTCACAGTGAGATCACAGTCATGCAGTTTTAAAACTCCTCCGTTTGTTTACCTGACAAGTGCCAACAGAATTTCGGAGGACTCTGATGGAGAGGGTGCCATGACAACGAGCGGTTCCCCTAACAACACGAGTTCCCACAGCATCTGGATGTGGAAGAACATGGGCAGGAAACATCTGAAACAGATTTACAAGCACAGAATTTTAACAAAATTCTTTCCTGGTACAAGGAAAGGAAAGGAAGAGTGAATAAAAAGAAAACATGCAACTAAGAATGTGACCTTGAGTCATAACATCTTATGAATCTAACACATGCAAGCTCATTGAGCCTTCTTGAAGGGGAAAAAAATGCAGGGATGGCAAAGTTGTGGAGATAAAGTGTCAGCGCAACTTGTAAGCAGAGGACGCACAATGACAAGTTCCAGCTTTTGCCTGGGCCAAAGAGGCAGTGGCCAGGCCACAAAAGAGGTACTGGCCACAGACAGAATTACTTCATTGTGTGACATTCACGATGATGAAATATTAACTGGGATGACTCAGTGATTATGAAGTAGAAGCAAGGCTTTGCCTACATGGATATAAAAACCAGGACTCAGACAGAGTTGACTTTGCATCATTATTTATTTACAACATTTCTACCCACTCCTTTCTCACCCCTGAGGGGACTCAAGGCGACTTTACATACAGGCAACAATTTGATGCCCTAAAACAGGGCTGTCCAACTGGCGGCCCTGGGGCCGGACCCGGCCCCCCAGCCTGTTGAACACGGCCCCTGCTATGCCCCCAGCCGCCATTTTTAAATTTAAAAAAAATTCTAATTTTTTTAAAATGGCGGCCGGGGGGGAGGGGGAGGCGGGGCAGGGAGGAGGAAGAGAGCTAGCTCCTCCTCCCTGCACTGCCCCCTCCGTCCCTCTGCGCCGAAAAGGAGGAGTAGGCGGCGCCCAGGGCAGCGCGTCACGCAAGGCCTGTGACGCGCTGCGCTTGGCGCTGCCTTCTGCTCTCCCTCCTCCTCCTCGTTCCCAGGCGCCGTGCCTTTCCCGGGCGCCGCAGCGCTCGGGACAGCCACGGTGCTCGGGAAAGAGGAGGAGGAGGAGGGAGAAATCTCCCTCCTCCTCCTCTTCC
The DNA here is from genome assembly GCA_030556195.1 of Anolis apletophallus. NCBI lineage: Eukaryota > Metazoa > Chordata > Lepidosauria > Squamata > Anolidae > Anolis > Anolis apletophallus. The sequence continues at coordinate 40,266,377 of JARBWK010000001.1, read as the reverse complement.
TCCTCTTTCCCTGGCACCGTGGCGCCTGGGAAAGAGGAGGAGGAGGAGGGAGAAGGACAGCTTTAAGAGGGGGCGGGGCCTGGGCTGAGGGCAGGGCCCGGGGGTGGGACCTGGGGGCGGGGCCTGGGGGGGGGGCCGAGCGGCCCCTGAGGTCATCAGTGACCTGTATTCCGGCCCTGGGCCCGGTAGAAGTTGGACAGCCCTGCCCTAAAACACAATGTACACTTAAATACACATTAAAATAGAATTTTAAAGTACATTAAAACAATTAAAACATTTCAAAACAATATATTAAAGAGTTAAACACGTAATCCACGAGTGTAATCCAGGCTGTTCCAATGGTCACTGCACATTGTTCCAAGTCTATCTATTGCACAAACATTCCTCACTTCCAGTGACTTTGTGGATTGTACCAGGTTAATCCAGGGTTGCCTTGCTTTAGTGGAAGTCACGAGGATCCTCCAGAGTTTTATGGAAACTCCACAGCATTATTTGGCTTCAAGATAGTGAGCACAACTGGATTGAGTCGAATTTGGGCTGGTCCATTGTCCACATGGGACTCTGCCACCATCACATTTTTTCTGAGTTCATTAGCGTAGGGCAGTGCTTCCCAACCTTTTTTTGACCAGGGACCACTCTCCAACATTGGTACCAAAAGGGTTACAAATCAGTTTTTTAGATTCGGTTTGGTTATTTGGGGTACTGATTTAGAAAATTGCATTGGAGAGAACATAAGTGAGCTCTAATTTCTGATACAGAGCATATGCCAATAGTCAGCACCTGTTCTCCCACAGAAAACAATATATAAAAAGCCTCAGCACTATAAGAGGGTTTCATGAAACCAATCACTCTCATTGCTATGGTGTAGTAAAGGTGAGGCCGCAGAACATATTTTAGTTCTTACGGGCCACTGGTGGTCCACGGACCCAGGTTGGAAACCATTGGCATAGGGAAAAAGAGATGGATTGTGCTTTTGTCACTGCTACAGAGCTCAATTCTGATATCAACAGAGGTGTCTGTGTTACCAGGAAGGAAAGATTGCCCTCTCCGTCTTCCTGGCTGCATAGGTGCCTATGCTGATGTCAGAACAGGGCATGCACAGTAACAATAATAATTAATAATAAACTTTATTTATACCCCGCCCCATCTCCCTGATGGGGACTCGAGTTAACCTGCTGAGCTGCTGAACTTGCTGACCAAAAGGTTGGCGGTTCCAATCCGGAGAGCGGGGTGAGCTCCTGCTATTAGGCCTAGCTTATGCCAACCTAGCAGTTTGAAAACATGAAAGTGTGAGTAGATCAATAGATACCACTTCTGCGGGAAGGTAATGGCACTCCATGCAGTCATGCTGGCCACATGACCTTGGAGGTGTCTACGGACAACGCCGGCTCTTCGGCTTAGAAATAGGGATGAGCACCACCTCCCAGAGTCTGACACAACTAGACTTAATGTCAGGGAAAACCTTTACCTTAACTTAATGTGTCCCAATGAGAAGATAAACAATGAGTCTTCAAAAATATCTCCATGTAGTACAGTATAGTTATTTTGTTATGTCTGTGCTTTCATCCAGTTGCACTGCGAAATAGAGAGACATGCTTCTTTCTAATTATTATTTCTAATAAGTGTTCCTTGATATTGGTTGTGACAGTCAGTTTGCTTCTTAATTGTGTCATTTGCTAAAGTTATTAAATAAATGTTCTTGGCAAATTGCTGTAACACACACTACAAGGAGCTGCTTTGAGAAACTGACTGGAAACTTCATCAGGTCCAAAATGCTACAGCCAGGGTACTGACTGGAGCTGATTACATAAAATACACAAGTCCTTTTGCTGAAAAAACTGCACCAACTATTGGTACAAAGAACATAAAGATTAGATTGATTCAGTAATGGAAGTTGTAGCCCTGAATTAGCAAGACCTGATTTGTACTACTGATGACCAGGGCTCCTGAAGGTCTCTCATTCCTAGAGTCTGACTTGGCCATGGTGGTACATCCCGAATAGACTACTGCAACGCTCTCTTCGTGGGGTTGCCTCTGAAGACTGCTAGGAAGCTGCAATTAGTCCAACGTTCGGCAGCCAGGTTACTAACAGGAGCGGGGTACAGGGAGCATACAACTCCCTTGCTGCGCCAGCTCCACTGGCTGCCAATTAGCTTCCGGGCACAATTCAAAGTGCGGGTTTTAACCTACAAAACCTTATACAGTTCCGGCCCAGTTTACCTGTCCGAACGGATTCTCCCCTACGAACCATCAAAGACATTAAGATCCTCTGGAGAGGCCCTGATCTCGGTCCCGCCATCTTCGCAAGCACGACTGGTGGAGATGAGAGACAGGGCCTTCTCTGTGGTGGCCCCTTGGCTATGGATCTCTCTCCCAAGTGATGTTAGATCTGCCCCCTCTCTGTTGTCCTTTAGGAGGCTGGTGAAGACTTGGATGTGGAAAGAAGCTTTCCCAGAATAGGCTGAGATTGGCTATAGTCTGAATGAATGACCACATTTACAGATTGAGTGGAATTGTTTTTAGTGGTGATGTGGTTTTATGTCTTGGGCTTTTAATGTATTCTAATATGTTGTTGTAGGTGTTTTTAAATTGTATAGCATTGAATCTTGCTGTAAGCTGGTCTGAGTCCTTCTATGGAGGTGAAAAGGTCGGGGTACAAAAGTTTTAAATAAATAAATCAATAAATAAATCAATAAATAGGGTCACCATAAGACATAGTCAGCTTGGCAGCAAATAACTAGTCAAGAGAGGTCCTGTCTTTTTCAGATGAGTTATAATGTTCTCTCTGTGTGTGTGTTTTGTTTCTTCATCATCTTCATTAACGTTATCATGATACTGCTTTAATTTAGGATGAAGTAAAAAAAACTGCAGAGACTCCCCCCCATTCCATGGGAAACAAGCATCTCCCCACACACATATCTCCGTGCTAAGGCCTGTGAAGAGGGAGTGGAAAAGAGAAGATCCTTTCGGGAAAGTTTCTATTCCAAGTAAGCTAGCTCACATTAGCAAACAAATATATTGTATTGCTGTAGGTTGTACATGAAGGCACCTTCTTAGAATGTTACTTAGGAATCAATACAAAGCTACCAAAGTCCTATTACAGTCTAAGTCAGGGCTGTCCAACTTCTTCGGGCCCAAGGGCCGGAATGCAGGTGATGGATCACCTTGGGGACCGGAGCGGAGGGTGTGGCCGCTTGCGGGGCGTGGCTGCAGCGGGGCGTGGCCGCTCACGGGGGCGCTCCCACCCTGGCGCGCATGCCCAGCGTCCTGCGCGGCCCGCCCCTTTTCGGCGGGGTGACGTCAGGCGCCGAAAAGGGGCGGGTCACGCAAGATACCGGGCTTGCGCGCCAGGACGGGATCGGCGAGCCGCCCTCCGCCGTGTCCTTGGCACTTGCAGCGGCCGCACCTGAAGGAAAGCTCCTGGGCTTACCTTCCTTCAGGCGCAGCCGCTGCAAGAGCTAGGGAGACGGCAGAGGGCGGCTCGCCGATCCCGCCCTGGCGCGCAAGCCCGCGAGCAGCCCTAGGGCATCAGACGTGGCTTCCCTCCGCCTCCTCCTCACTCGCGTCGGCCCCCCCTCCTCGCGCCGCCCCCCCGAAATCAATTTTTTTGGAAAATTTCCCCCCCGAATTTTTTATTTAAAAAAACCCTGATGTCTTGCAGGTGGTTAGGGGGCTGTAGGTAAGGGGCTCGAGGGCCGTGTACGGCCCCTGGGCTGCCAGTTGGACAGCCCTGGTCTAAGTCATATTGAATTGATGGTGGAAAGAAAATATAAGCTTAATATACTTATGATATAGAACATATTCTGGGTCTTTGGGAATCTGGGAGCCTGGTGCCTTGCCTAGCCTATGACCAGGCTTCCTCAGAGACAATGAGGCAGGCGAGATCCTCCAATATATCCTCAAGTCTCTCCAAGATTTAGAAGTCTCTTTCATTCAAGAAAAGTTGTACTTTATACACATCTAATCTCTGTTGCTCCTACATGCTGACCCCAATAAATGTAACCTAAGCCATCATATCACTGACCCTTTCTTTAACTGGAAGACAGCCCACAGCCCTCAGAGGTATTGCCCAGATGATGGGAAAGCCTATTATCACAACTGATTACTCAGTCAATAGTCAATACATATTTCTGATGGTCTTAGGAACCCCTTTGGCAGAGAGGGCTGAAGATCGCTCCGCCTGTCCTCTTTCTTTTTGGAAACAGACGCAACTCCAAGCGGGGAGGGGAGAGCAGATGTACTTGGCGCATGGCACCATGATGTGCATGTACGGCGACGGAGAACGTGCAAGGCTGGAGGGAGGATCGTGCCAGCGAGACCCTTCAAGGCATGGAGGTTTTGTGTGGGAAGTTTGGCCCAATTTTATCGTTGCTGGGGTTCAGAATGTTCTTTGATTGTAGGTGAACTATAAATCCCAGCTACTACAACTCCTAAATGACAAGGACTATTTTCCCCAAACTCCACCAGTGTTCACATTTGGGCAGATTGCGGATTCATACCAAGTTTGTTCCAGATCTATCATTATTTGAGACCACAGTGCTCTCTGGATGCAGGTGAACTACAACTCCAGAACTCAAGGTCAATGCCCACCAAAGCTTTCCAGTATTTTCTGTTGGCCATGGGAGTCCTGTGTGCCAAGTTTATTTTATTTATTTATTTATTATTTGGTCTTGTATGCCGCCACTCCCCAGGGGCTCGGAGTGGCTCACAGTCCACATAAACAACAAAAAAAACAGAAATAAAACATCAGTTAAAGCTAAATCAAGATTTCGAATTTCAGCAATCGAATGCCAGCCGAAATAGATAGGTTTTTCACACCCTGCGGAAAGATGACAAGTTTCGCAAGGCACGTACTTCAGTTAGCAAGGTATTCCAAATGGATGGTGCCACAACAGAGAAGGCTCTGCGCCATGTGGATGTTAAACGAATGGCTTTAAAACTGGGCACTTCGAGTAAGTTCAGATCTTCAGAACGAAGTGATCTCTGGGGTTGGTAGGGGGTGAGACGGTCCTTCAGATACATCGGCCCTAGACCATACAAGGCCTTGACAGTTAACACCATCACCTTGAAAGTGATCTGGTGCTTGAGTCCATCGTTGGTGGAGTTCAGAATGTTCTTTGATTGTAGGTAAACTATAAATCTCAGCAACTACAACTCCGAAATGACAAAATCAATCTCCACCCCACCACCCCATCAGTATTCAAATTTGGGTTATGGGGTATTTGTGCAAAATTTGGTCCAGTGAATGAATATCAGATATTTACATGATGATTCATAACAGTAGCAAAATTACAGCTATGTAGTAGCAAAGAACATAATTGGATGCTTGGAGGTCACCACAACATGAGGAAGTGTATTAAGGGGTCGTGGCATTAGGAAGGTTGAGAAACACTGGCAGAAGAAAGGGTTGGGAAGCCAGTGCACGGAGCAAAAGGCCTCTCCTCCCCTGCTCCCTTTCCCCTTCATTCAGTCACACACTTCCCTTCGCCTCTGAGAAGATGCCTCACGTTCTTCCTTTTTTGCCTTGCCTTTCCTTCCAAAGGGACAGGACGAGCAGCAGCAGCAGAGCCCTTCTTTTCCCAAACGGCTCCTCTGGCTGAAGGCTCCAACAAGGAAGGGAGGAAAGTGCCTCCCTTGACCCCTCCCTTGACCCCCCTCCCTTCCCTCCGCAATGGGAAAATCCATCTCCGCCCGAAAGAGAAAGACCGGAGAGGGGTGGAACAGTCCAAAGGGATGGAGCGGGGGACGGGGACGGGGGGGGGACACAGAATGACGCTCCACAGTCGCGGGGGAAGCACCTCTCATTCACCTATATCCAGAGAGCACTAGACTCAAACAATGTTGGATCAGGACCAAACTTGGCATGAATACTCAATATGCCCAAATATGAACGCAGATGGAGTTCAGGGGAAATAGACCTTGGCATTTGGAAGTTGTAGTTGCTGGGATTTATAGTTCCTCTACAACCAAAGAGCATTCTGAACCCCACCAATGAAAGAACTGGGCCAAACTTCCCACAGAGAACCCCCAGGAGGCAAGAGGAGGTCTCTACTTGGGGAAAGGGAGGCGGGCCTTCCCAATGCATGGAGAGGGAGAGACCAAGTAGACAACGAGGGGGGGTGTGTGTTTGTAATTTTGTGCTTTTATCGAGGTAGGTTTCTTAGGGTTTTTATACTTCAACACAGTAGACCCCCCTCCCTTCCTGGAGGTTCCAATTTCCCACGGCACACCTGATGATCGCTCACGGCACACTAGTGTGCCCTGGCACACTGGTTGGGAAACACTGTGATAACTTGTGGAAAGTCCTTTTCAAGTAGAGGGAGTCCCTCCCGATTCTGCATCCGTGGATTCCGTATCCGCGTGTCCAGCTTTTTCCAGGATTGAAAATCTCTCCCCTCCCCCCCTCCAAAAAAAGAGGGGCAAACATTGATTTTGCCATCTTGTATAGGGCAACATTATACATTAGGAATCTGTACAATGACCAGGTAGCAACTGTAAGAACTGACCATGGAACAACAAGACTGGTTCAAGATTGGGAAAGGCGTACGACAGGGTTGTCTACTCTCACCCAACCTATTCAACTTGTATGCAGAACACATCATGCGATGTGCGGGGCTTGACGAATTCAAAGCTGGGGTTAAAATTACTGGAAGAAACATTAACAACCTTAGATATGCAGATGATACCGCTCTGATGGCCGAAAGCGAGGAGGAGCCGAGGAACCTTCTAATCAAAATGAAAGGACGAAGTGCAAAAGCTGGGTTGCAGTTAAACATCAAAAAACCAAGATTATGGCAACAAGAATGATTGATAACTGGCAAATAGAGGGAGAAAATGTGGAGGCAGTGACAGACTTTGTATTTCTAGATGCAAAGAGTACTGCAGACGCAGACTTGCAGCCAGGAAATCAGAAGACGCTTACTTCTTGGGAGGAGAGCAATATCCAATTTCAAGAAAATAGTGAAGAGTAGAGACATCACACTGGCAACAAAGATCCACATAGTCAAAGCAATGGTATTCCCCGTAGTAACCTATGGATGTGAGAGCTGGACCTTAAGGAAGGCTGAGCGAAGGAAGATAGATACTTTTGAACCGTGGAGTTGGAGGAAAGTACTTCGGCCACATAATGAGAAGACAGGAACGCTTGGAAAAGATCATGATGCTGGGGAAAATTGAAGGAAAAAGGAAGAGGGGCAGACCAAGGGCAAGATGGATGGATGGTATCCTTGAAGTACCTGGCTTGACTCTGAAGGAGCTGGGGGAGGTGACGGACAACAGGGAGCTCTGGCGTGGGCTGGTCCATGAGGTCTCGAAGAGTTGAAAGCGACTGAACGAATAAACAACAACAATACTGCAACATCATGGGTCTTGAGCATCCATTGATTTCAATATCCACAGGGTGGGGGAGATACTGAACCATCCCCCCCCCCCCCGTATGTTGTGTTGGTTTACTATTAGAAGAAAAAGGGAGGAAAAAAGAATACATACCTGTCCTGCTGCTTGGCTCTTTTCTCCATAGGGTGCTATAGCTAGAAAGCCTACCAGTTGTTTCCCCAGTATTATATAGATCAGGCATGGGTAAACTGGACCGTTCTCTGACCTACAAGAAACACTGCTTGAATACCAAGCAAAAAGTGGGCGCTAGAAACAATATCATACAAAAGATGACTGGCACAACCTGGGGATCACAACCAGACACAGTGAAGACATCTGTCCTTGTGCTTTGCTACTCTGCTGCTGAGTGTGGAACACATCTCACCACGCTAAAACAGTGGATGTGGCTCGTAATGAGACATGCCGCATTATCGCAGGGTGTCTGCGCCCTACACCACTGGAGAAATTATACTGTTTAGTCAGTATTGCACCACCTGACAGCCGCCGGGAGGTAGCAGCGAACAATGACAGTGACATTGGTTTGCTCCGGATATCAGCCAGCAAGCCAACACCTTAAATCAAGAAAGAGCTTCCTAAGATCTACAGAGATAATCACAGGAACATCTCAGCAAGCAAGAGTCCAAAAGTGGCAGGCTAAAATGCAGAATCTCCACCTATGACTGATACCAAATGAGAGACTCACTGGGCACGCAAAAAAACTGGGCAACTTGGAAGGCGCTGACCAGACTGCACTCTGGCACCACGAGATGCAGAGTCAACCTTAAGAAATGGGGTCACAAAGTGGAATCCACGACCTGCGAGTGCGGAGAAGAGCAAACCACAAACCACCTATTACAATGCAGCCTGAGCCCTGCCACATGAACAATGGAGGACCTCCTTATCGCAACACCAGAGGCACTCCAAGTGGCCAGCTATTGGTCAAAGGATTTTTAAACTTTGTGTTTTTTGAAAATATTTACAACTGTACCCTTAGTTTGCTCCTAATACGACAAATAAACAATAATGGGCAAACTTTGGCCCTCAAGGTGTTTTGGACTTCAACTCCCACAATTCCTGGCCTCGGGGCCCCTTCCTTGTCCCCCTCAGCCGCTTAAGCGGCTGAGGGGGGGGAAAGGAAGAGGCCTGAGGCCAGGAATTGTGGGAGTTGAAGTCCAAAACACCTTGAGGGCCAACGTTTGCCCATGTCTGAGATAGATAGATAGTACTAGGCTCTTTAAAACAGCAACAATAACAACATCACAGGCTTAAGCGGCTCAAGCCTGAAGGATTTAAAGGTTGTGACATTTGGCTCAATCCCTGGTGTTGAGGCAAGCTTTCCTCGGACACAACGCGATGACACTTCCGAAGATTATGCACACATTAGCAAGGATTTCACCCTGCAGCCCATTCCTTCTTCCTATGCGATGGGTCGTGCTAATCAGAATGACACTCGCATAATGCACACTTATTGAAGCTGACTGCAAAAGTTGCATGCATTTTTATATAGATAGATCATTGTACCCAGCTACTCAGCAGAATATAAAGAGGGATGGGATTTATTTTTTTTTAAGTAAAGAGGCTACTTTTGTGTACTCTTCTGTACATTTCCTGCATGGTTGATAAAGCAGCATTTAGATATGTCCTATCTTTAGATTTCAAAGACTTAACCTCATTAGTCTGGATCAGTGTGCAAAGGGATCTTGCAGCGCCTTTGAGACTGAGAGAAAGAAGTTGGTATCATAAGCCTTTGTAGAGTAAGGCTACAAATAGACCAGGGGAGAAAAGGCCTTCTAAAGTAGTTTACTATAATGCATTGAACTGCATTATATGGCGGTGTAGATGGGGTCTTCCTCATAGCAGAAGTCAGCATTTGTGGAGTGAATGGAGATGGATAATCCATCTTTCCATTAGCTCATCCTTTCCAGAAGATTGGTTGTGACTCTGCCGGGCTGTCAGCCTCATCATGTTCATTTTCGTGTTGAATTAAAGGGAGCCAAGTTTGAGTTTGTTTTGTGTCCCAGTCTTCGTTCCCATTCACAAGCCAAAAGCCAAGACAAATGGAAATGAAACCTGAGATGTATAAAAAGGAGAGAATTCTGGCAGAAATGCTGTGTCCTCTGGAGGTGAAAGAAAAAGTTTAAGAAGCTTGCCTTGCCTTAATAGTGAATCTCTACTCCTTGCTGAAGTCAAAATATGCTCACTGACTGGGAGGAAGGAACTGGTGTGGGAAAGTTGGTGTGTTGTTGTGTGCTTTCAAGCAGTTCCTGATTTATGGTGCTCCTCTCATGGGGTTTTCTTGCCAATATTACTTTGGAGAGGACTTGATGCTGCCTTTATTTATTTATTTAATATTATTTATTTTTGAATATTTTTTATTGAAATGCTTTTTAACACATTTGTAATATTTAAAAATAAAACATTAAAATGAGAGAAGAATTATAAAAATAAATAATAATAATAATAATCTGCTTCCTTCCAATCTTTTTAATCACCACTGTTTTCTAAGGTCTGTTTTCTATTTAAGTTTCTTCCCCCCCCCCCCATTTCAAGATATTTATTGAATTTAGTAATCATAATCATAACATATCATCGTATATTTTTCCCCTCCCTCTCCCTCCCTCCCTTCCTAACCATAGTATATTTCTACTAATCATGCAGGTCCAGCCACTGATAAAGTCTTCGTATTTTTTCTTTGATGTGATCATTGGCTCCACCGTTTTTCACCCAGTTGAAGTAGTCCTTCCATCTATTTGTAATGTCCTTTTGTTTGTTTGGTCATGTTACTTGCTTAGTCATAATTCCCGTATTGTCTAACAACACTTGATCGTACATATGAACATTCCAATTGCTTTACGTCCATATGGATTTATCTCTCCAACCTCTAGGTTTCTGTTTATCCATGCTTCCCCTATTGACTCTTGTCCTCTATTGAGTTAATATTCTATAACTGTCCAAATTATTATATAATTAATTTATTTCTCTCTTGTGTCATAAAGTCTTTAAATAATTTCCAGTCAGGTCCTTTTTGTAGTTTTCCTTGAGATTTCTTCATTAGTTTTGTCAATTTATCCATATTCATTATTTCCAGTATTTTGTTTAACTACTGGTCTGTAGTACGGTAGGCATTTCTTTTTGTCTCCAATATCTCGTATAGACAATTCTTGGAGCCATTGCCAAGTAATTGTTTTCTTTGCTTCAGTTGTTTTGACTGTTAATCCTAGTAGGAAAAATTCAGGTTTCAGCTGTATTTTAATATTTAATATTTTCTGGGATATTTTGTGTATTTGTTTCCAATATTTCTTTGCTAATTTGCACGACCACCACATGTGGTAGAAGGCACCTTCTTGTTTTCACATTTCCAAAAATTGGTCTGCATATTCTTACAATACTATCTTAGTTTTTGTAGGGTTATTATTTATTTACCTTATTTATACCTCACTTTTTTCAATCCCGTAGAGCAGTGGTTCCCAACCTTTGGGCCTCCAGGAGTTTTGGACTTCAACTCCCAGAAATCCCAGCCAGTTTATCATCTGTCGGGAACTGTGGGAGCTGAAGTCCAAAATACCTGGAAGTCTAAAGGTTGGGAACCACTGCCGTAGAGGACTCAAAGAAACTTACATATATAGGTAACAATTTGATGCCATGTGAAACATACATATATAATAAAATTAACATATATATATTGAAACAATAATTAAAAACATATCAAATCTTTAAAACACTTGTTAAAATCACGTTATCCAAAATCATAGTCTGTGGCCATTCCAAAATTGTCATTGCACGATTCCATAATTCTCTAGTGGGTTACTAACTTGATCCCACATCCAAGTATTTAGCCTTTTTCTGAAAGTCAGGAGGGAGGGGGCTGATCTGACTTCATTAGGGAAGGAGTTCCTCAGCCGAGGAGCCACCACTGAGAAGGGGGCGGGATCGAGAGCAGGGCCTCCCCAGAGTATCTTAATCTCTCAGGTGGTTCATAGAGGGAGATATGCTCGGACAGGTAAACTGGCCCAGAACTGTTTAGGGCTTTATGGGCTAAAGCCAGCACTTTGAATTGTGTTCAGTTGCAGACTGACAGTGAGTGGAGCTGATGTAACAGATGAGTTGTATGCTCCCTGTACTCCTCTCCAGTGAGAAATCTGTGAGGCTGTGATTCACTCCATGTCACCCAAGAATTTATTTATTTATTTATTTGCTTTATTTATATTCCGCTCTTCTCACCCTGAAGGGGACTCAGAACAGATTACAGTACACATACCTGCAGACAATCCCTGCAGTTCAACATATGACATATAAACATGTGACACTTATCACAGTACAGTACATACATTTTGACATATTACACACATATATAGATGAACAGAGGCAAACTTTATCTGTTTTCCATGTCTGAGCAAGGATTGAAATCCTGGTCTCCTAGAGTCCTGTTCCAACACTTGGGACTTTATCCCACAAGATAAGCATTTGGGATTGTTATTTTCCCAAGCTTCGCAACACCCTGTTTTGAAATTAAATAGATTATTTTCTTACCCCATCACAGTTTCCCTCTTTCTGCTTTCTTTTCTAATTACCTGTTTGCCTTTGTCATATTTGTCCTCCCCCTGTGTCCTGTCTAATTTCTTTAATTATTACAATTTCTTTTTATACGAATCATAGAATCATAGAGTTGGAAGAGACCACATGGGCCATCTAGTCCAACCCCCTGCCATACAGGAAAAACACATTTAAAGTACAGATAAAATAAGTACAGATAGCTCTCAATTAAAAACGGAAGTCTAGTTATTTTACGTTTTAAAAGAGATATACATTATTGTTCTTTCCTCCTTGGTCCCAAAATGGTAATGGTGGAAGAAAGAATCAATACTGCCCATCGTGGCTCCTCTCTCCATTATGATGTCACTGTTATGTTTACAAGTGGGCAAGGGGGAATTCCCATCATATGGTAAATTGGTTTTTTTTACACGTCTCTACGTGAGGAATTGAAAAAGAAGTTGATTGTCAATCAACTTAGGAAGCATAGGAAAAAAACCACATTTTAGAAGGATAGGTTGCTTACCTGTAACCGTGTTTCTCCGAGTGTAAGGTCTGTGAAATTCACACAAATGGGTTTACTCCCGCGCATGCGTAGAATCTCGGACATACTAGCTAAAAGTAAAGATTTACATATGCCCTCCCACTCCCGCCCTCCCTCATCCCCACTGTAGCTACCTAGGCAGTACTTTACCGCCCGACACCGGGAGGAAGCGAGGCATGACATCAGAGGGGAGGACGGGTGGGGTTTTGTGTGAATTTCACAGACCTTACACTCGGAGAAACACGGTTACAGGTAAGCAACCTATCCTTCTCCTTCGTGTGGTCTGTGAAATGCACACAAATGGGTGACTTAACAAGCTTATGTACCTTGGAGGTGGGTCATGCCACACAGGAAAACAGAACGGCTCTGCCGAAGGATGCATCCTTCTTCGCGAGGACGTCGAGCTTGTAATGAGCTGCAAACGTTGATGGGGTCACCCATGTGGCAGCCTTGCAGATTTGGTCGACAGAAACACCCCGCATAAACGCTAGGGATGTAGAAACAGCTTGTGTAGAATGGGCTTTAACGCCAACAGGCAACTCTCTATGAGCTAACTGATAAGCCAGTCGGATTGCCAGGACTATCCAAGAGGCTAAACGTTGGGAAGAAAGAGGAAGTCCTAGGGAATCTTCCCTATACTGGAGAAACAACTTGGGTGATTTTCTATGTGAGGCTGTCCTATGTAAATAAAAGGACAAGGCCCTCTTAACATCAAGGGAATGGAGAGCAACTTCCAGAGGAGATGAAGGTTTGGGAAAAAAGGTCGGGAGGACAATGTCCTCAGTCATGTGAAAGTGGGAGACAACTTTGGGAAGAAAGGTGACATCCGTCCGGAGGACCACCTTGTCTTCATGAAATCGAATGAAGGGGGGATCAGAACGGAGAGCCGTGATTTCGCTGGCTCTCCTGGCCGAGGTAATGGCCACAAGGAAGGCAGTCTTCCAAGAGAGATGGGAAATATGGCAAGTTGCCATAGGTTCAAAGGGAGGCTTGGACAGTTGTGAAAGGACTAGTTCCAAACTCCAAGACGGAGGTGGAGGGGAGACGGGAGGGAAAGATTTTTTATATCCCTGTAAAAACATGCCCACCAGAGGGTCGCCAAATAAGGACGGGAGGCCAAACTTCTTCCTGTACCAGGACAGGGATGCCAAATAGCATTTTACGGAGGAGAGGGTAAAGCCCTTTGTGGAGAGATGGACCAGGAAGTCTAGAACAACAGAGACGGGAGCCGACTGCGGCAAATGGCCCAGCGGTTGGACAAATTCGCAGAACTTGTTCCACTTGTATGTGTATGCCTTTCTAGTGGAAACGTTCTGAGCTGCCTGAATTATCAGGCGGACAGGGTCGGAGAGGTGGGACAGGGCCTGATCCTCCACGCTGTGAGGTGGAGAGATGGAAGGTCCGGGTGCAGGACAAGACCCTGCTGAAGGGAGAGAAGGTCGGGGTCTAGTGGCAGACGGAGAAAGTCCCCTTGAGAGGCCTGTAGAAGGGGTGTGAACCATGGTTGACGGGGCCACCAAGGGGCTACCAAGATGCAGTCCGAGTTGTCGGACAACAGCTTTGCTACCACCCTGGAGAGAAGTGGAAGTGGAGGGAATGCATACAGGAGACCCGGAGACCAATGGTAGAGGAATGCGTCCCCTAGACAGTCTGGGGATGCGTGAGGTTGAAGTCTTGCACAATACCTGCGGCAGTGGGTGTTGAGGTGCGATGCAAACAGGTCTAGTTGGGGGGTGTTCCAACGCCTGACCAGTGAGTGGAAGTGACGGGGGCTGAGCTGCCACTCGTGAGTGGTGGACGACGCTCTGCTCAGTGAGTCGGCCAAGGTGTTTTGTAGGCCCGGGAGATGGATGGCTTGGAGGAACGTGTCGTGAAGAATGCACCACTCCCATATCCGAAGGGATATAGAGAGGAGAGTGGGTGAGCGGGTTCCCCCTTGTCTGTTGATGTAGCATTTCACCGAGGTGTTGTCCGTGAGGACTTGAACTACCTGGTTGGAGACTACAGCCACAAACGACCGCAGAGCCTTCTCCACTGCCGTGAGTTCTAGGGCATTTATATGGAGTTTCTTTTCTTGGGATGACCAATGACCACTGATGGTCAGGCCCTGGATGTGGGCTCCCCACCCTGTGCATGACGCATCTGTCGTCAGGGACAGGGATGGTTGTGGAGGGGAGAAGGGAAGGCCCGAGCACACATTGGACCTGTTTGTCCACCATGACAGGGACTGCATGACATGGGCGGGGGGGTGGAGAATCATGTTTTGGCTGTCCAGTCCCGGCTGGAAGGCAGAGAGGAACCAAGATTGGAGGGGGCGGAGGCGGGCGAAAGCCGTGACGTTCGTAGTGGACGCCATATGGCCAAGGATAGACTGGACAGTCCATGCGAAACACCGACGAGTGGTCTGGATGTTCTGGATGGAACGGCAGAGATTGAGGAAGCGATCCTCTGGGAGGTATGCCCTCTGGGACACTGAATCTAAGATCGCACCTATAAATTGTACCGTCCGGGCAGGAGAGAGGTGAGATTTCTCTCGGTTGACCACCAATCCCAGGCTCTGCAAAAGAAATAAGGCATAACCAATATCAGATGACAGCTGGTCACATGACCCAGCGCAGAAAAGCCAGTCGTCCAAATAAGGAAAAACGGTGACACCCTGCTGGCGGAGGTGGGAAGCGACGACCGCCATACATTTTGTGAAAGTCCTCGGGGCCGTGGAAAGGCCGAATGGCAGGACATTAAAACTAAAAGGGGCCCCGTCCACCATAAAAGTGAGGTACTTTCTGTAGGACTGCCTAATCGAGATGTGGAAGTAGGCGTCCTTAAGGTCAACAGTAGCCATCCATGCTCCCTTCGGAATGAAAGGGAGGATGGAGGGAAGAGTGACCATCCTGAATTTATGTGGTCTGATGTACTGTTTGTCTTCGCGGAGGTCCAAAATGGGCCGGAGACCACCATCCCTCTTGTCCACTAGAAAATATCTAGAAAAAAAGCAAAATTGGAGTAGGTGGGATGGGGTTGGGGAAATGGCTCCTTTGAGGAGGAGAGTGTCAATTTCTTGCAATAACGCAGGGGAAGCTTGAGTGGAAATAGGTTTGCCAGGAGGTGGAAGGGAATCAAATTCTATGGCATATCCTCGGTGGACAATGTCCAAAACCCACCTATCGGTGGTGATGGACTGCCAAACTGAAAGGAAAGGGGATAACCTGTCGAGAAACAGGTTAGAAACGGCGTGCTCTATTGTTGGAGGCTCTACCACCTCGATACTGACCCCTGAACGGAGCGCCTGGACGCCTGTATCCCTGCGAGGGGAACTGCGGACGTTGGCCTCCTCTGTAAGGCGTGGGGTTGTAATACCCACGAAAGGGCTGGTGATAATAGGGACACCAGCGTTGTCTGTAAGACTGGTAGTAAGAGTTGGGCTGATGGCTGTACTTGCTCAGCGTCTGCTTCATTTTATGAGAGTGCTCTAATTGAGAATCCGTCTCAGGGTTGAAGAGCCCAGCCTCATCCATCGGGAGGTTCTCGATTAATGCCCGTTGATTAGAGGACAGCGTAGCGGACCGTAACCAGGCATGCCTCCGGAGAGCAACGGAACCAGCTATAAGCTTGCCCGCAGTGTCCGCTCCATGTTTGGCCAGGTCCTTCTGGAGGGTAGCCAAAGTGAGCGCTTCTTGGTGGAACGCTTTAGCCATAGGCTGCTCGGACACTGGAAGAAGGTCCAAATATGAACCCATTTTGTTCAACAAATAAGACTGATAGACACTCATATACACTCCATAATGTGCCATCCTTCCTGACAGGCACGCTGAGGAGTAAAACTTTTTGGCCATCGCATCAAGTTTCCTTCCTTCTTTATCAGAAGGAGCGGCCTGATTGCCCTGAATTGGCTTCGGCTGAGCATCCGTGACAATTGAATTCACTTTCGGAAGCCTGGCCAGCCACGGTGTGGTGGACAGGTCAATCCGATATAGGTTCTCCGCCCGTCTGGAGGTGCTAGGAACAGACGCGGGGGCAACACCAGTGACCTTCAATAATTTGATCAGATAGGGAATGGTCGGCAGCATAGTGGACTGCTGAGTTTGTTGTTGCTCAGCCGATGTGAAGTAAGGGTCCTGAACCACATCTTCGGATTGGGGGGGCTGTATGGCTAGAGATCTGGCCAATCTTATTAATAGGGCGGAGAATTTCTTGTATTCTTCCGCTTGCTGGGGATCAGCTTCAGGTTCAGGCAATGGGGGAGTGGGAGTCACTTCAGAAGATGACTCTATATCCGCGTCATTGTCATCCATAGGGATATGAGGGGGGGACTGGGGAGGGGCAGCAATAGGAAGGGAAGGGGCTTGAGTGGGAGGGGCTGGGGGGGCTGGAGGAGCTTGTGAGGGATAGATAGGTGCCACGGATTGCGAGGTGGCAGGAGGCCACGGATACCGGGGATACTCTGAGGATAAGGCTCAGGGAGTAATAAGGGTAGTGGAAGGGGGGAGGGAAGGGAGGAGGATATCCATAGGGATACCCATAAGGGGATCCCAGAACAGAGGCAGGTCGCTGGGACCCTCCCTCAGAGGGCTCCGAGACCGTGGGGAAGAAAACTCATGGAGATGGATGCCCAGATCAGGCATGGGGTCAGCGCGCCGCGCATGTGCTGGAAGGGCATACGCGCGGCCTCTCTAGCGGGCGGGAAAGCAGCAGACGCTACATCAAAGGAGGAAGAGGGAGGCCGCATGGCGCTTCCCTCCAGGTGACTCTGCTCGGTCACCGAAGCATTCACTATACCAGAAGGGGGAGGCTGCAAGGCAGCAGCTTCCACAAGCTGCTGCTCGGTAACCGAGGGTGCTGGAGCGCGCGCCGCTCGCGCGCGCGGCGGCAGGAAGGCAGGGACAGCAGAAGCAACTTTTTGCATGAGGGGAGCAGGAGGCCGCGTGGCGCTGGCCTCGGTAACCGGTAACTGACAAAGGGAAGGCTGAGGAGGTGAGGGAAGCCCAGGCTCGGTCTCCGGGGAGAGCAGGAGGCTGGGGGGAAATTGAGTGGGGATTTCCATCCCCGAAAACTGATTGCTTTCTTCTTCAAAGAATTGGAGTGCGTCTGTTGCACTTAGCATCATAGGAGGGCTGGGGGGCGCAGAGCCAGCCAGTTGCCTCACATCATTTTGTGCCAAATCCAAGGGGCTGGAGGGCCGAGGACCAACCAGTTGCCCTGGAATTTTCTGAGCCACAGGCTCTTTAGTCTTTTCCTTCTGCTTGCCATCCTTGGCAGCCTTTAACTTTTCAATTTTCTCAATTTTTTGTTTTTTCTTCCGTGGCAGCGCAATGGCAGGACCAGAGGCTGGCTCACGGGTGGCACCATCAGACAAAGCACTCATAGAGATGGGACTTACAGTCCCCAAGGGCAGAGAGGGCTGGCTCACGGAGCGGGAGAGCCCAGTCTCTGAAGAGAATAAGGCCTGTTCAAAAAGGGAGGCCTTCAGTTTGGAATCCCTGTTCTTCAGGGTCCTGTTTGAAAAAGTCCTGCATATCTTGCAGGTCTGAGGAATGTGAGTTTCCCCCAAGCAGAGGAGACATTTAAGATGTCGATCCTCTTGGGGCAAGGTTGCTCCACAGTCAGAGCACCTTTTAAAGGAAAGAGAAGACATTTCTATTCTTATCTGAATAGTCGAGGCAATCCGTGGACTTCTAACAGGAGCTAGTAGTCGGAGATCCTTTCGCTGTCAAGGCGGAAAAAGGACTGACTAGGTAGCTACAGTGGGGGATGAGGGAGGGCGGGGAGTGGGAGGGGCATATGTAAATCTTTAGTTTTAGCTAGTATGTCCGAGATTCTACGCATGCGCGGGAGTAAACCCATTTGTGTGCATTTCACAGACCACACGAAGGAGAAACTGCAAAATACCAGGAACCCACTGTACGAGTTTGCGTTATGTGATAGACTCTATTGGTAACCGATTCTTAACTGTGTAGAAACACTGACTTTATTGCGTGTGATAAAGTCTTTGGATGTAAATCTTTTATGGATGGACGGAAGGCTTCTTTTCCTTTTGACTATAGCACGTAGCTGAAAGGGCCGTGCCTTACATTAAGACATAAAAAACATTTTCTAACTAACCATGTTGGCAAAAAAGAGGTTTAAAATTCTGCATTCATTAATGGAAGAGTTATCACTGCATTATGCATTTCATATGGAACTTCTAAGATCAGCTCTACAGCATTTTCCAAGAAAGCAGATGTTGGGAAGGGCAGGAAGCTAATGAGATAAATTAAGCCAAGAGAAAAAGTGTCCAGGGCTGTGTTGGGGTGTGTGTGTGTTATATTGACATGTCATTAGCTGGCCCGTTTCCCATGCACGAAAAATACACACCAGACAGCAGGAAACTGCTCGCATGCAATGATCTGCCTCACAACAGTTTCGTTTTTCTCCTGCCTGTGGGATTAAGCTATTGGCAACTTCAAAAACTCTATAAATATTTATTGCATTCTGATATTCAGTAGCTGGATAAAAAGTAATTCAATTATGAGTAGATTTGGTTATCATTATGAGTATCTTTAAGAATCCATGGATGGTAAATTGTGTACATTTATACAATGTATTCAATTGCCATTTTCATGTATGAGGCTCATCATGCCTTTTCATCTGGAAAGTGTTTCTTGTAGATGTTGCTATTAATTGACATAAGGAGAGAAGTGAGACGTTTTATTAAAATGTAAATTCTAGCCACGCGCGTGGGGGCGGGGGCGGAGCCAAGGGCAGCGCGTCATGCCAGGCCTCTGACGCGCTGCCCTTGGCGCCGCCTACTGCTCCTTCGCCGTCTCCCCCGCCCTTCCTAGGGAGGGGGAGCCGGCGAAAAGGAGCAGAAGGCGGCGCCAAGGGCAGCGCGTCAGAGGCCTGGCGTGGCCCTTCTGCCCTGGCCGTCTCCGCCCTTCCTAGGGAGGGACCTCGGCGCGGAAAAGGGATGGAAGGGCAGTGCGTCAGAGGCCTGGCGGAGGCTGCCCTACCGCTCTCTCCTCCTGCAGGGAGGAGGAGCTGCTCTCTTCCTCCTCCTGCCCCGCCTCCCCCTCCCCGACTGCCATTTTTTAAAAAAAATATTAGATTTTTTTTTTAAAAAATGAAAAATGGTGGCCGGGGGCATAGCGGGGGCCGTGTCCAACAGGCTGGGGGGCCATGTACGGCCCCCAGGCCGCCAGTTGGACAGCCCTGATATATTCCATATAATTTGAATTCACTGGATTGTGTTCCAATATCTGGAACTGTAGTAAACAAACTTGTTCCATCTCCTACATGAGGTTTGTTCAACTATTTAAAGATGCCTAAGATATCACCTCTTACACTTCCCTTTGCTGAGTTCAACATACCCAGATCCCTAAGCAATTCCTCATAGGGCTTGGCTTCCAAACCTTTGATCATTTTGGTCGCCTTTTTCTGGGCACGATTCAGCTTGTCAATATTCTTCTTGAATCCTGGTGCCCAAAACTGGACACAACATTCCAGATGAGGTCTGACCAAAGTGAAATAGAGTTGGGCTAATATTTCCTTTGATGTGGATACTGTGCTCTTATTAATGCATGCTTGAATCACATCGGCTTTTTTGGCCACCATCTACACCACACCACACTCATGTTTATTTTATGGTTTATTGGTGTCCTTTGATCATTTTCACATGTACCACTTTCAAGCTAGGTATCACTCATCTTATATTTGTGCTTTCATTTTTTATGCCTAAATGTAGTACTTGTTGAAACTCATTGTTTTTTGTTTTAGTTTTATTCTTGTTGAAACTCATTGTTTTTTGTTTTAGTTTTAGCCCAATTCTCCAATCTGCCAAGATCATTTCAAATTCTGATCTTGTCCTCTGGGATATTAGCTATCCATCATAATTTGGTGTAATTTGCAAAATTAATAAACATGCTTTCTGTTCCCTCATCCAAGCTATTTAGAAAGTTTTTGAACAACACTTGATCCAGGATAGAACCCAGTGGCATCCAACTAATAACTTATCTTTGGGTTTGGCCCATCCACTACAGTAATTACAAACTATTCAACAATAACAGTGTCTAGACTACACTTAATAGGTTTGTCTGCATGAATGTAATAGGGCACCTTGTCAAAAGCCTTACCGAAATAAAGATGCATTACATTTACTGCACTCCCTTGATCTTCCGAGCTTTGTAATTCTGTGAAAAACAGAGAACTAAAATTAGTTTGGCATGACTTATTTTTAAGAAACCCATGCTGGCTCTTAAGTAATAATAGCATTCCTTTCTAAGTGCTCACAGGCTATTTAATGATCTATTCTAGAACCGTTCCTGGTACTGATATCCAGTTGACTTTTTTAGTTGATCCGGTCCCCCTTTCCGAAGTGTGAGGAGAAGACTTACCCTCATGCTGGGACCCCTCCTGCCACAAAAAAAAATCAAACATTATTAGCAGTTATTCTTAGATTATGCCCACAATTTTCTTTAATGTGCTTGGATGTTGTTCATCAGATGTTCTGCTCTTACAGGAACCAAAGTATGAACTCTGCAATAATAAACAGTCCAATTGCTTCATCACACTAGAGAATGAATCCACTTTAAATCGAGTTTCTGCCTCCTGCAGAATTTCTGGGGTTTATAGTTTAGTGAGGCTGTTAAAGGCACCTTCCTAAACTGCAAACCCCAGATTTCCGTAGGAGGCAGAAACCAGATTTAAAGTGGATTCATTCTCTAGAGAAGTGTTTTTCAACCTTTTTAAAGTCGCGGCACATTTTTTACATTTACAAAATCCTGGGGCACACTACCAACCATAATGACACTCTAACACAGTAATACATAGTTAATATGTTTTAAAATGTATTTATACACTCAATGTGAAACCTGGGCCTGTTTCGATTAACACAGCATAGAACATATCCTGGCAGGAATGGTAGGAAAACACACACGAAGGTCTTGCTCAACAGCTGTCAGTCTCTCTCTGTGTTCTTATAGGTTGTTTTGAATAATATGTATCTGCTGTAAAAAAATGTATAACACACACATATATGTTTGTTTGTGGGATTAACATAACTCAAAAAGGACTTGATGAATTGACACCAAATCTGTACACAAAACACCTCTCAGGTCAACGAGTGACCATCACTCATAAAAACATTGAAAACCACAGCAAAAGAGACTTAAAAAGCCAAAAAACGAAACAAAAATACACTACAACGCAAAGAAAGAGCAAAGAAAGGGAGGAAAGAAACAGGTAGAGAAGGAAGAAAGAAAAAGGGAAAGAAGAAGGAAAAGAAAAAGAGGGAAGAAAGGAAAGAGGGAGGGAGAGAAGAAAGGAAGGGAAGAGAGAAGGAAGAATGGAACCAAAGAGCAAAGAAAAGGAGGAAAGAAACAGGTAGAGAAGGAAGAAAGAAAAGGGGAAAGAAAATGAGGGAAGGAAGGAAAGAGGGAGGGAAGGAGAGAAAGAGGGAGAGAAGGTTGGCCACAGCAACGCATGGCGGGTACAGCTAATAAATTTATACAGCATATATATCCCTCATGCCCAACGTCTTTGTATCTGTGGGTCTGGGGAAAGAGAGGATTTAACACACTATCTGTTACATTGCCCATTGTATAATGACCCTCGAAACAATCTCCTAGGAACACTTTTGGAAGAAAGGGCAGCATGGCAACAGTCAGCAGTTGTCTGTGACTTGTTAGCAGATTATTCCAAAAAGATTACATTAAAGGTTGCCACATTTGCAGTTGCAGCTCAGAAAATTTGAGCCAAAATAGTAAACTCCACTGCAGAAGCGAAAAAAGGAAATGGAGATATATTGGGATGATGCGAATCAGACAGTGTAATTGTTGTCATGTCACTACTGCTGTATTTTTTAAAAGCCAGTATATGGAACATGTTTTAATGTTTTTATTGGAAAGTGCTTGTTGTACTTTTAGAAGTTGTATATTTTATGTCATGGCCTATGGCTAGTACAATAAACCATTCATTGTGATTAAAATTAACTTATTGTTCCAGTATTTATTTCCCACCTCTTTTAAACATTACCAATAGTGCCAACAAAGAAATTTAGTGTATAGCACAAAATTAATGTAGGAGAGCAAAGTGATCTAGCTTGAACAGGAAAGTAATGACGAATGACTAAAGATTCTATTTGAGGATTTATAGAAAAAGCAAACAATCATAAAAAGGTTCCTCAGGAAGAGTTGGAACTTTATAAGCAAACACATATTTTGAATGTTTATTTATTTATTTACATTATTTCTACCCCGCCCTTCTCACCCCGGGGGGGACGACGACGACGACGACGACGACGACTCAGGGCGGCTTACAAAGCAGCAATTTAATGCCATAGTATACACTATAAAACCATAAAACATATAACATTATATAATAAGTCAAAATTAACCCACGTTAAATACAGAACGCCATATTCTCATCTGTTAGCTTGCCAGTCCTATTCCAGTCCAAAGTGCTGCTTTCTGCTATTGTACAAAGGCCTGGTCCCATAGCCAAGATTTTACTATGTTGCATTTTATTGCATGAACAGAACAAAATGCATTGTTGATTATTTATTTATTTGCCTCATTTTTATCCTGCCCTTTTCAGCCCGAAGGTGAGTCAGGGTGGCATACAGATTGGCAACAATTAAATGCAACAGCATATATACATACATATCAATCAAAAGTAATTTAAACTGATAAACTTGAATTGGAAAATGACCCAGGAACGATTAAGACGACGGAACGGATAAGGACTGATTATGACAACATAGGGGTTTAAAAAAGTTTTTGTTTCAATATTTTTGATGTTTTTAGATATTGTGCAAGGTAATGTTTTTATTCTATTGATATGAGTATTTATATGGCATTGAATTGTGTCGACTGTTTGCCGCCCTGAGTCACCTTCAGGCTGAAATGGGCATGGTAGAAATGATGTAAATAAATAATAAAATAAATAAATCGTAAAAATCCATATAAAACCACTTAAAACTATAATAATCAATGTCTACCAGTTCAACTCCTTATCTATTTACATCGTCTAAGCCATTCAGTGTTCGTTATTCCATTATACTATGTTTGCCCAATTACACCGTGTTTCCGAAGGCTTGCTCAAAGAGCCAGGTTTTTACTCTTCTCCGAAAGTTCAGGAGGAAGGGGGCTGATCGAATATCCATGGGAATATCCCTGGTATGGAATGACCAATTGTTTACCCATTTGATTGACTATGCCCCCCCCCCCCCCATATAGACCAATTTGAAGTGTTGGATGATATGAAGTAGATCTGAGGCATCTTTGTCAGAGGACTAGCTATACAGAATAGAAAATTGGTAAGATCTGAAACATAACGCTTCACAGGGAACAAAGTTTCCCTTTCCAAACTGCTCTACGCCAGGGTCTAACATTATTTGAACAACTGTGTGTGCTTGAAACAAACAAGAAGTCTCAAAAATCTATACATGGTTGATGTTTAGGAAATATGGTGAGATGAAAAGGGCACAAGTGATATGGTAATAGGACTTCGATATAGGCATAATGGAATATGGCTGGAAAAAGCTCTCCATTCAAAACAACATTGGTACACTTAAAATAAATCACTCTGAACCTTATTGGCAGATAGTACTGATTGTTCTGACCTAACAGGGCAATTTTCTTGTGTTCTATTGTCTTAAATATGTTGTGTGTAATGTGTTGCCAACAGATTTGGCTTAATTTCCTTGGGGGTGGGGTTTGCTTGGTTGTCCCTTACAGATCACCTTTCTCTGGGTTTGTTCTCCTCAGTTTTAGCTCTTTTCTTGCTGCCTGAGGACTCCTGTCCACAAATCTCCTTTTTCAGTCCATCTCACCACTCATCCTTCTACTTGACCTGCTACTCATCCTTCTATTTCTTTTGCTTAAATAGTTGACTGTATGTCGAGGCCAGAGCACTGATTCCCTGTAAAATTAGATAAGATGAAGCAAAATGAAGAGCCATGCTGATGGAGGGATGCCAAGAATGAGGAACTATTGTGCATATGTGGCTTATCTGCACAACAGTTTACTCATTTTCAAGTCAGATAATAGAAATTCTAGAGGATAGTATGTATTAGTCAATTTGCAAATGTGATGCATTGCTTTTGCCCTCAGGATTGCAAAATGGAAACAACACACTAGAAAAGAAAGACTTTATTTGCCTACTGTTGACGGTATCACACATAGAGATAGTGGCACACTGGAAAACCTTGGAAGACCCCATCTTCATGGGCGTCTCTGGACTATAGCCTCAACACACAAACTGATAAGGAAACCAAGGTTTTAAAAAGTACAAAATAACACAGAGCATTTTTAATTAGTATGGTACAGGCAGTTTCCAAATTACAAATATCCAATTTACAAATGACTCATAGTTAAGAACAGGGGTGAGACAACAGAAAGTGAGTGAAATCTACCCCTAAGAAGGGAGAGTCACTCCTGAAAGAATTGTTATCATGGAGAAAAAGTGTCTCTATTGAAGCTTTATCACCAATCATTGTTTCCACAACTACCCAAATTTGTCAAAATCCAGTTTTCGGTGCCCATAAGGCCAGCCCTTCCGTCCACCTCCTCCTCCCGCGAGGGGCCTCCCGTGGGGCCGGTGCCACGTGGCTTCCGTCCACCTCCTCGGGCCCTCCTTCCGGTTCCACGGGAGGAGTTGGCGGCGAAGCCGCACGCCCGTCCACCTCCTCCCGGCTGCTGCCGCGTGGCTTCTGTCCACATGCGCAGCAGTGCCCTGGGGGCGTGGCTTTCTGTGCCCTGGGGCATGGCTTTCCGCACCCTGGGGGGGGGGGCGGCGCGGGGCATCTTGGCCTCGGGCGGCCGAAGACCTTAATCCGGGCCTGTCATTAGAACTACCTAATTTTCTCCATCTGTATTTAGTACTTGACTTTACTGACTTTAAAAGTGCACTGTCTAAACATTAAAATAAAATAAATTTTATAAGACAGTACATCTTCATGATTATTATGTCAATAGTTAATGGTATAGTATAGTATGGGATGCACAGCATTGTATAGTATTTGGATGCACAGCTAGGCCTATTTTAAGAGTAACTCTCAAGCAACCAGAAACTATCTTTATCCAACATGATCCAACATTCCCTTGGGTAACGGATAATTAGGCTACTGTACTTTGAAAAAGTCCTGTATCGCCTCTTCCGTCCAACGGGGACGCAGGCTGACCTGCGAGTTGGAATCCCCGGGCAGGCATTGCCGTGGAAACCGCAGCGCGCAGCCTCCTCTGGTCAACCCCGCCCAGTCCTGTCCTGCTAGTCAATAATATGGGACAGGGCCTGAAAATAAGGGACACAAATTTTAGGGCCAAAATAAGGGACGTCCCTTAGAATAAGGGACATATGGGAACCCTATCCACCCACCATATGTGGCAACCACAGATTCTCCAATCCGGATTGGAAGTTGAAGCACCCACTCTACGACTCCTGGTGTATAAAACGACTCCCGCATATAAGAAGACTTCTGCGTATAAGATGGCCACTGACCTTTGAGAAGGTTTTCATGGGTTAAAAAGTACTTTTATATGCCAGAAAATACGGTATATTGTTTTTACTCTGCTGTCTGAAAAAGAATCTGGGAGCAACACTTTTTGATAAACAGAGATTATGAAGTGTATATGCCTTTATGTTGTTCTTGTTTATTCTTTCTGTAATAATGGTTAATGTGTTATAATTTTAATATTTTTTAAAGAGCAAAACAGGGCGCTGTTTGCACTCGGATGAACACAGGGCTGTACTTACAAAATATTGTGCAGCCCTTTTTTTATGCGAGCATTGTGACCAGACAGGAATGCAGCCTAAGACTTTTAACATACTTTATTTACAACATGTAATTATGTATTATATATTAGAATGGTTTGTGCTGGTGTTTTTTCCCTGCCCTTTTAAATGTGATGTTGTCGGTTTAGATTCTAAGATAAATTAATGACAGGAAGTAAAGTGCAAGAATGTTTCCTACATTCTCCTCCCAACTGCAGCCAACAGTTTCAAGTTCCTTGCTTTCAAATAAGTGTATGATGCCCAATCTGGATTGGAACATACTGGGGAGGATGTCAACCTTTGATCCCAGCAATTTTGCCCCTGAAATTAATCTATTTACTCTGGAGAAAGGATGAGAAAAATGGATGGGATGAAACTCTACAATGTTGGGAATAGGGAAGATATCCACAAATGGCCTTCACAAAGTTAAAGGACATGAACAACGTTGTGACTAGGGTTGTTCAGAAAGTAAGGGATCATGACAAATTATATCTGAAGGATCCAAACAGAAGGAAAATTTATAATCTCTTCCTTCTCAGAGCAGCAAATTTATTATTTAGTAATCCAATCAAACATAGTAGGACAACTAACATCCCTACACTGCAACTTTTGAATTTTAGATTTGAGGTATTTGCAGCAGGAATTACTCAGTTTAACAAGATTATTTTAAAACCTTTTAAAAATAAAACCTCATCATCCTGTAAAAGACAATATTTCATGTGTTGTTGAAGGCTTTCATGGCCAAAATCACTGGGTTGTTGTGAGTTTTCCGGGCAGTATTGCCATGTTCCAGAAGGATTCTCTCCTGACGCTTTGCCTGCATCTATAGCAAGCAGGGCCGTAGCCAGGATTTTGATTCGGGGGGGGGGGGCTGAGTTTGGTTCGGGGCCGAGACTGGGTGGAAGAGGGTCTACCCTAGCAAACCTTTTGCATTGTTATCCCAATAACCCCATTAATGTGGGATATAATGAGCATGGTGATCAGATCATGATATGAATAAACATAACAGTTTAAATACTGTACCAGTAAGGCCTTTTTGCGGACCACCCTGAGAATTTGGGGGGGGGGTTGAAGCCCCCTTAGCCCCCGGCTACATGCCTGATAGCAAGCATCCTCAGTTTCAATTTCAGACCCCAACAAATTTGTGCACACACTGAGAGACATACAAAACACACTTCTCCTACATTATTTTTTTCTCATTTTCTTTATGAACACTGGTATCTCCACTCATACACAGCTTATAACTAAATCTAAGTACAGAACTACAGCTGAGGAATTAGTGTAGTTTTAAAAATTTGATTCTATATTCTACAAAACCACTTACTACTTTTTCAGTGTATTTAAGTGCCACAACAAGGTGTGTGTAAACCTTTTGTAAATGTAGACAGCGATGTCTCTCTCCTGAAACGGTTTTACACATGCCTTTTATCTAGTTTGTTTTTATGAAAGGGTGATAGGAGGCATTCTGGCAAAAATGCTGATAATCAGTGGCCAAATTCCAAGAAGCAGCAAAGCCTAAGTAGATTAATGCAGTGAGAACTGGTTGCTTTATTGCATAACTTTCCATAAATTATTGTCTAAATTCAACATTCTTTTCTGGGCCACTGATTTGCTCAAGTCTTATGCAAGATTGTTCTGCAATTTAAATATTACAATTCACAGCTGTCTATTTTTGTTGAATACATTTTATGATGGTAACTTCAAGGTTTGTGTACAGTATTATTAAAGCAATGTATTTCTACTTTATGTTTAAATAACACAAAGGCAGTGTGATTATGATTTAAGGTGTGTATAAAGTTTAATACATTTTAATATTTTAATGTTTAATGGTTTTAATAACATAACTGGTATGTTTATTAATGTCTATATTTATATTTTAACGTATTCACATTATTTTAATTAGCATTGTTTGATATTTACCGTTAGCCATTTTGAGTCCCTATATTGGGAGAAAGGCAGGATAAAATAAAATAAAAAATATATTTTGATAATGCATATTTTCAAGTGGTGGGTGGCCTAGCCTAGCCTTAAAAGATTGGGGGGGGGGGGCACACACACGAGGGGAAGGACATTATTAGATCTCAATAACTACTGGTATAAAACAGGACATATTCCTGTTTGGCTTTCTCTCAAAAGGAATCAATTTCCAAGGCAAATTAAGATAAACAATGGCAGGATTAGTAATTAAACCAAATTATTAAGGTCTAAATTATATATACACTTAAACTGCTGGGGCCAAGGCACAATAAAGCTGTGCCTGACTGCTCTGAGATTTTATGTTACACTTTTCCTCCGCCCCCTGTCTTCCTGCATTTCTGAGACATGATATTGGGATCCAGTCCCTAAACAAACATACTCAAATAATTATCTTCTTGTCATTACATATTGTGATTCCCATACAATTATTGGATTTTATAACCTTCTCATTTGTTTCATTACCTGACATATGCAAACATTTTATTTGTGATATTTTACTTTGTTCACAATACAAATTTAAAAGTTGTTACTTACATAATCAAGCCATGTGATCATGTTGTATCAAGGGAGCAACTGCACAAGTCAGAGTTAGGCAATTTAGTGAGTACATATTTGTAGAACTGGCCTCTCAGTTTTCCATACACAGAAACACACCTATGTTTACACATGATTACATCTTTCGTTAAGGCAGAAGTGAATGCATAATATGAAAACATACGGTATAAACTGTACCATCATGGCATATTTTTAAGAAAGTGCTTGAGAATAATAGTAATGATATTATTGGCTAATTATTTAACGATCTGAAAGCAGCAACAGAATACATATAGAAAATTTAATGGAACACATGTATGTTGAAAAGAGGTTGTAGATAATGGTTGTCATCTTAAAACCAGAGCATTCTGCACCAGATAGCAGCCCTTAAAGCTAAAACGGTAGCAGAAAATAAAGAGGAATGATCTTAAATTATTTAAGTTTCATGGTGTATTGCCTTCATAGCGAGGTTCAGTGGCAAAAATAAAGTCTACTTCACATGCATATAAGTTAGAAAACCCCCTGAGAAACCAACAGTGCATTGTGTTTCGACATATATAGTGAAGGCTACCAACCAGTATAGCTTTAAAAGGAAATTAATACACAAGAAAGACAGTATCTCAGCTTTAGCGCACAGTATCTGGCACTGGTTTGACCCCATTAAGGTCACACTCCCCAGTTTTAATACAAATTAAATAATTTATATTACAACACACTACCACAGTGCCTGTGGGACTCCTTTTCATCCTGGCAGGCATGCAAATATATGCCACCAGCACAATTGGGGTTTTAAAGTATATTTCTAAATATGGCAGTGTTTGTTGCTATTTCAAAAGGTAAAGGTAAAGGTTTACCCTTGACATTAAGTCTAGTTGTGCCCAACTCTCTGAGTTGGCACTCATCTCAATTTTTAAGCCAAATAGCTGGCGTTGTCTCTAGGCACCTCCTAGGTCATATGTCCAGCATGATTGTATGGAGTGCCGTTACCTTCCCGCTGTAGTGGTACCTATTGATCTACTCACATTTGCATGTTTTCAAACAGATAGGTTGGCAGATGCTGGGCCTAACAGCAAGACTTCACCTTGCTCTCCGGATTTGAGCCGCTGACCTTTTGGTGAGCAAGTTCAGCTCAACAGTTTAACCTGCTGCGTCACCAGGGGGTTACCACCATTGCTATTTTACTATTGATTAAATGTACAATGTGGGCAAAAATAAACTTTCAGACCCTATCTACTTGCTCTAGGACAGAACCAAAGATTACAAAAGTAATGGCACAAAAGTTCATCAAAATAAAAACCAACTGGCATTCCTTAGTTGCAAAGGATTCACCTTCCTGAGCCAGTACTTGTCAGAAACACCTTTGGCAGCAAGGATACTTCTTGATAAGACTTTCTCAGCCTTGTGCATCTGGATCCTGCAATTGTTGCCATTTTTCTTAGCAAAACTGCTCCAGTTTTGCCTGGATGAATGAGAACCACTAGTGAATACTTTATAATCTTTCCATAGACTCTCAATTGACAGAGGTCTGGGGGTTTTCTGAACCATTTTAAGACACAAGTTCTTGTTTTTAAGCCACTCCAGAGTCACTTACACAGAGTTTGAAAGGTGAACCTCTGCACACTAAAACAGAATTTTATCTATAATTGTTGTATTTGGTTCTATCTTTTGTGTCTTTGATTTTGATCATGCTTCCAGACTCTGAGAAAAAGCCTCCCAATAACACGATTCTTCCACATGTTTTTCACTGAGGTGATGATGTTCTCAGGGCAATACACACTTTGACTTTAGCGGGATTTGTGAAAGGGATTTAAAAGTCTTAGCAGACCAAAGGCGAACATGAGTCAACGATGTGGCATAGCAGCTAAAAGAGCCAGCACAATTCTAGGCTGCATCAATAGGAATCTAAACTGAGAGCCAGCCCAATTCTCAGATGCTGCAACAAGCCGTCAGACGTTGAATCATTCTCACTACTCCGAGTTGCAACCTGAGCCATAGGCTCAGTTACCACACCCACTCCCTTCTGGTTTGGTCAGACCTCACCGGGAACACTGTGTCAAGTTTTGGGCACCACAATTCAAGAAGGATATTGACAAGCTGAAACATGTGAGAATACTTTGATTGTGCCTTTTCCCGCATAGCAGGGACTGCTCTATTCTATAATACTGTGGGACTTTTGAATCCAGACTGACAAAGTTTTGGAATACAATACACCAGACATCATGATTGGGGAAAAGAAAAAAGTTTGGATTATTTGGATTATTGGTGTCGCCATAGCAGGTGACAGTCGCATTGAGGAAAAATAACAGGAAAAACTCAGCCGTTATCAGGATCTCAAAATCGAACTGCAAAGGCTCTGGCATAAACCAGAACAGGTGGTCCCAGTGGTAATCGGCACACAAGGTGCCCTGCCAAAAGAGTTCAACCAGCATTTGGAAACAATAAAAATTCACAAAATCACGATCTGTCAACTGCAAAAGGCAACTTTACTTGAATCTGCGCGCATCATTCGCAAATACATCACACAGTCCTAGACGCTTGGGAAATAGGCATGGTTAGATGCAGTCAGAATCCTCATAATTCAGAATAAATTTGGAAAGATTTGCTTTTTAAAGCAATTTTGAAGTTTTAAAGGAAACCAGAAGTCCCTTTGCCCTTCCGAAGCTTTCCGCCATTTCTGTTACGAAGCGGTGAGTTGGAAATGATTCAGCATTTCCCCACTTCTGGTCCCTGGCCTCAGCTCAAGCCTGGGAAGCTTTTTAAAACCCAGTGAATGACTTTCCTCCCTCTCATCTCCCCTTGTAAGTCTGGGAAGTGTTTAAAAACCCAGTAAATGACTGTCCTCCTTCTTGTCTCTCCTTATAAGTCTGGGAAGCGGTTTAAAACCCAGTAGATGAATTTCCTCCCTCTCCTCTCGTGAGCCTGGAAAGTGTTTTAAAACCCAGTGGATGACTTTCCTCCCTCTCCTCTCCCCTCGTGAGCCTGGGAAGTGTTTTAAAACCCAGTAGATGACTTTCCTCCCTCTCGTCTCCCCTCGTGAGCCTGGGAAGTGTTTTAAAACCAAGTGGATAGATTTCCTCCCTTTGCTCCCCCCCTTTCTGGAGTAAAACAACTACCTTCAAAGTAAAGACCACCCAATGAAACAGGAAATAACACCTTCAAACCATTAAAAAAAGATTCAAAAGTCTCGGAAGTTTCAAAAAGTTTTGAATATTTTTTTCTGTGAAAATCGGAGTTGACTTTAGAATCAAACTACCAGCGCCCTGTACATCCGAAATGAGTTTTGAACCATTTTTAAAAATTAAACAGCCTATTGGGAAGTGTTTGACTTGTGATTTTGTGAGATGAAATCCAGCATATACTGTATATTTTGTTTTCTGTGACATACTGTGTTTTTGTGTCAGTAAAATAATATTATATTCCATCTCCATCTTCCCAAAGGGAAGTGTTTTACATACTGCAAAAAGTGCTAAAAACAAAGCATAAAACAAGCACATGGTACAACAGAACAGAATAAAACTTATAACATAAAAGAACAACAATTTAAAACTCAAAACAAGCTGATGACAAGCGACACGCTATTGAAAATAAAACTCTTGAGCCTTCTAGAAACAAATTTGATCTCGTATTTAATCTGAGATCAAATGGCACAGAAACTGCACAGAGGTTAATGCCATTCTCTTTCCTAGAGGCAATAGGTTACGTATTGAGGTGACTCACAGCAATGGAGATGAATGCATATGCAACCCATATATGCTAATTTGTTTTCATTTAGTAACATTTTGTGTTGCAAGAGATATTTTGCAGCTTCAGTGTTGATCACCTTATATACAATAAGTGGTAACACTGCCAATTAAATCCATTTCAATTCCAGATTGTAATGCATCAAAACGTGTAAAAGTGAAAGTAAATACTTCTGCAACTTCTCTTCACCTGGTGAACTGTAACATGCAGGAAAAATGCCTGCTGTGTTTTTGTCTTTGACGAAGTACCCTGCATCTGTGAAACCTTATGCATAAACTTTTTTTTTATCTCAGTCTCAAAGCTGCTGTAGCACAGCAGTTCTCGTTTGTGCCTGGAGGGCAGGGAACGGGTCCCGGGGTGCCATTAGCATTAGGGCCTGCAGCAGCAGAGGTGGATTCAGAGGATGAGCTAGATGACTGGGGTGAAGCACAGGGCCCTTCGGATGGGCCTCAATCGCCTACAGAGAGCTTGGCATGGGATGAGATGATGTTTGGGCCTAGCATAGATTCCGATCACCAGGTGGAGATGGGAAGCAGCGAAGGGAGCTATGAACACCCGGGGGGGAGGATTCCCAAGAGCGTGATACTGTAAACATGGAAGAAGCCGAATGGGAAAGTGCAAGGGAGGAAAGTTCTCAGGAAGATAGCGACACAGCTGTCGAGAGGCAAGGTCGAACTTTCGATAGGAGACGGAACATAGAGTCTAGGAGGAGGGATTGGTCCCGAGCCCTAGATCGTCCGAGGTCCGTCAGCAGGGATTGGAGATGAAGAAGCCTAGAGCGCCGAGGACCTCGGCCGAAGGATTAAGTACAGGATCCGTGGGAACGCATCCTCAGTTCTCCGGCCACGTCGTACCTGTACTGGCGAAACGGAGTAGGACCACAAGCGGTGGTCACCACGCATTGCCTTGCTTTACCTTGTCTTGTTCCTGATTCGCATTGGTTTGCGAAGCCTTGCTCTAGTTCCTGATTCGCATTGGTTTGCGAAGCCTTGCTTTAGTTCCTGATTCGCATTGGTTTGCGAAGCCTTGCTCTAGTTCCTGATTCGCATTGGATTGCGAAGCCCTGCTAAGCTTTGGACTATTTGCTACCTTTTGGACATTGTTACTCCAAGCCTTTTGGATACTCTTTTGGACACTCTTTTCATACTGGACTATATTCCTAAGCTGTTTTTTATACTCAATAAAGTAGTTAGCCTCTAGTACGTCTCCGTGTGTGTGTTTAAGGGGCCGGTAAGTCCGTGATTGTGACAGCTGCTGTCAATTTCCTTTGTATGTTATATTTCTGTATGAGTAACTGCTCTTTCAATCAGCAGACAGACAGAAGGTGAACTCTGAGCACAGGCAGAAAATGCTATTTGACAGTTTAGAAGCAAACATTTGGGACGTATTTTTGAAGTATGCATGCATTTTCATTTCAAAGCAACAGCATGCTTCATGGAATCATACAGTTGGAAGAGACTTCCAGGGTCATCCAGTCCAACCTTGTTCTGCCATGCAGGAATATACAATTAAAGCACTCCCAACAGAATGCCATCCAACCTCTATTTAAAAACTTCCAAAGAAGGAGACTCACTGTACTCAGAGGCAGTATATTCATGTTATTCCCTTGCCCTCTACTGACAGAGCTTCTGTGCCCTCTGGGTACTAGAGGCCTAATGCATTTTCTCACACTCATGCTATCTGTCAGCATCATAATCTTTCACTGTCTCTGGGATCTCACTGTCTCCTACTACTCTATGTGGCTGTTTCCGATATACTCGGGAAATACCAGAGTATCTATATATCTCTGGGACATATAATCTTCAGAAAGCATGATGCATAAGGAGGAGGCATGTGGCCTTCAATACAGGCATATCTCAGTTAATAAAGCCTCTAATACAGAAGTTCCTATTTACAAAGGCTTCTTATGCCTGTCCAACTCACTTTTTCTCTTCATCTTCTGTCTATCTGGAGGTTTCCTATCAGTATTAGCATTGGAAGGATGTGGAAGAAAGGTTGAAGAATTGCAGACATTCAGTGTTATGTTGCAGCAATGTTTCTGCAGTAAACAATGTGGTTAAGTTTGAGCTGGGAAAGAGCAGAGATCTTCTGTAGCTGCGTGTCTCTGCCTACAATGGGCAAAATAAACACACATCACATTCAAACTTATCATATTATTATATTATTTATATCCTACTTTTATCTCTTCGTTGAGACACAGAATCTTTAATGAGCTTGTTTCAACATTAAAGCAGAGCAAAGCATTGAGTAGATAAGTTTGCACCATTAGCTAATCTAGTCCCTAACATGTTGGACACACATATGTAGGTTTGCCCATAAGAAACATGAAAGTTGTTGAAAGTAAAAGTCATCCTTGTATGCATTTTGGAAAGAAACTTTCAAATGGCCTCTCAACAGGTTATCGTTTTTTGTTTCCTTATGCAAGCAAGACCTTTCTAGTCCAGGTTTTCACATCACATGTGCATATTGTTAGTGAGATTGAAAAGTCTTCCAAATCATGTTTTCTAAATTATATATTGTTAAAAAACATTTTACTTTTGAGATAAAAAATGGCTTATGATTTTATGAATAAAATAAGGTGATTATAATTTATTAAATCTCCTGAAACATGAACTGGCTTTATTTTTGTTGTGTAGAAAACTACCTCTATTTATCCATGTATTTCTGTTCAAGTAGTAATGCCGCATCTATTTCCTTAAATGAGGTACACAAGTTCTGAAGTTACTGTAGAAGCACCTGGTCTGTCTGTCCTGGAGGAAAACCTGGTGTGACAAGCTGCTTGTCCGGTTCTAACACTCAAGTTGGCTCCAGTAAATTAGTATGCATGAACTCCCACAAATCAGACCTACGATTTAGCTTTCTCCCCACTTACCACCACCATATGACAATGAGCCTGAAGGGTAGGAGAGGCTGCTATGGAAAGAGATCTCTCCTAGGCTTCAGGCTCATTGCTACCACTTTCCCCATGCATAGGCTCTCGGTTGTTATAGTCTAATTTCTGCTGATACCTGCATTTCTATTATTCTCCAGCCCTATAAATGAAAAGATCTGTTGATATGAATCAATTTGCCCCTTTGTTATGTCCCTCTGGTATATGTAATTCTGTACTCTCTCAGGGTGGAGAAACTATGGCATTGAACCACGAACAGCCCCAATCCCATGTTTATGTCCTCCAGAGCCTCCTCCCACTGTCAGAATTTTGAACCCCAAACTATCAAATTTGCACTCAGACATGTGTTTTTTCTTCACCACCCCATGATACCATTTCTATGGACAAAACAATAGGCTACCACTGACATCATGAAGTGGCATTGAAGTCTTGCAAGGGCAAAAATTGGTCTTCACTTGCAAAATACTTGGCCAGTGGGAGTGAGACCTACTGAAAAAGATAAAATGTTGAAGAAGGCATGAGTAAGATTTTATAATGTTTGGAAATCTGACACATTTATTGTGCTTTTATGTGCAATTTTGTGGTTTGTTAATTAGCGCCTTTGAAAATAGAAAGGCTAGTTAATTTGTAAAATCTGAGAACATGCCATGGATTAAGGCCTCATCCACACTGACCATTTAATGCAATTTAAATCTAGCTTCAAACTGTGGCGGCTAGAGAACACACTGTCACCAAAAAAATGTTTTGAAAGTCCTTAATGTGCATCAATGCTCTGTGGTTTGAGGAATAATTACCCAGGCCTTCAACTGCTTCCAGGACTTTCATATGTAATCATCTGCACATTTAAACCATTTTCTTCAATACTGACTTGAAACTGTATTAAATGGTCAGTGTAGGTGGTGCCCCAATCATGTTAGCTCTCACTAGAGTAAATCCAGTAAATCTACAGGATGTGGTGACTGACCGTTTAACAACTGATTGAAAAAGACTACTTTGCTTGAGACTAGCCATAGATTTTGCATTCACCACTCTTATTTACCATTTAATCCAGATTATCAAAGCAAATAATCCAGATTATTTGCTTTGAACTGGATTATATGAGTCTACACTGCCAGATAATCCACTTCAAAGCAGATAATCAGGATTTTATATGACAGTGTAGAAGGGGCCTACACTGCCATATAAAATACAGATTACATGCTTTGAAGTGGATTATCTGGCGGTGTAGACTCATATAATCCCGGTCAAAGTAGATAATCTGAATTATACGGCAGTGTAGAATGGGGCGTAGAAGGGGCCTTAGACATGTTTCTTGTTGATATGAAATGGTTTGCTTATTTAATTAATTTAATGTGTTTTTCACATGACAGCTTTCAAATATGTTTTGTTTTAGTCATTTTGAGTCCCATACTGGAAGAAAGGCAGGATATAAATTAAATAAATACAACAGAAAATCCATTAAGGAAAAAAAAAACACTAAATAGCTGTACAGTTCCTTCGAGTTGTTAATATGAGAAGTGCTACATTGAGAAATGCCTGAAGCACTATGTTGAACTTCCACTTCTCCTTAATATATTCCATGTGGTAGAGATGATGTAATTAGTAGTGGAAAAACAAAGGAGGCTTAGAAGAACAACAGTCTCTGTAGACCCCGTAAAATTCCAGCAAAAAGAAGGTTACTAGCAGATATCTTAAGACTACTTTCTTAACTGTGAGTATATATATCCACACTTAACAGTTCCATGGACACAAACTTCCAGTTAAATGAGATTTACTCCTGGGCAGTGCTAAAGTAAATCTAATGCTAGTAAGATTTATTGAAATAAAGAGGACTTATAACTAAAACAAAATGAAATGACCATAGATAATTTAAATAACTTTAAAGTAGATAATTAAGACATTGAAATAGGCCAATATTTTCCATAATTTCAACAAGTCATCAATCAGAATAGAGACTGCAGTCAAGAAATCAGAAGAAGACTACAACTAATAATAAGGCCAACAGTCAAAACATGAACGTTAAATACATACAATAAAATATAGATAAAAACACACCATTGTAAAAACGTGCATCATATACAGGGTATAAAGATGAATATATGGCAATTATAGAATGCAAACTTCAAACTCATGATTCAAAGTTGACTGGGTAGGTCTGATAGAAGAAACAGGCCTTTAATTCTGGTTTAAATTTGGACAGCTCTTTTTAGCTGTTGGAGTTCTTCTGGCAGGTCACCCCAGTCTTGGGGCGGCTAATGAAAAGGTCCTCTGGGTAATGGTTGCTATTTGGCTTCTGGCTGTTTGGAGTAGCTGCCTCCCAAAGGACCTCAGTGTCCTAAGAAGTGGATTGTGTGGAAGAAGGTGATTCTGTAAGTAACGTTGACCCAAACCATGTAGGGAAGCTATGAAGGCTTGGAAGGGAAAATATGAAGGAACTAAATAAGATCCTGAAGTGTAAGGATATATAAATACTAAAATTTGAATTGTCCATGCTATCATGTTTCCAATTTCTATGCATGGTTGTGAGAGCTGGAAGTAAAGAAAAAAAATGAAATAATTTGAAATGTGGTGGTGGAGAAAGGTTCTATGGATACTGTGGACTGCTGAAAAGACAAATGAATTGATCCTAGACTAAATCAGGCCTAAACTCTCCTAAGAAGCCAAGATGACTAAACTGAGACTGTTTTATTTTGGATTTACCACGAGAAGACATGACACATTAGAAAATATGACAA
This sequence comes from Anolis apletophallus, assembly GCA_030556195.1. Lineage (NCBI taxonomy): Eukaryota > Metazoa > Chordata > Lepidosauria > Squamata > Anolidae > Anolis > Anolis apletophallus. The sequence goes on along the minus strand of JARBWK010000001.1, from coordinate 40,228,309 downwards.
TGCTTGGTTAAAGACAGTATGATAAGAGGAGGACTGCATTGCAGGTGGATTGACTCGATCAAAGAAGCCAAGCCCTAAGCCTGAAAGACCTGAGCTTGCAATACCGTACCTGTTGAGAGGGTGTTTCTCAAAGAAAAAAAACCCTCAAGGTGATTCTAAGCTGCCTCAATAGGAGTATAGTCTGGAGATCAAGGGAAGTCACAGTCCCACTCTATTCTGCTTTGGTCAGAACTCACCTGGAATAACACTGTGTCCAGTTCTGGGCATCGCAATTCAAGAAGCATATTAACAAGATGGAATGTGTCCAGAGAAGGGCAAGCTAAAGGGTCAAAGCCTTGGAAATCAACCCCTATGAAGAACGGCTGAAGGAGCTGGGTATGTTTAGCTTGGGAAAAGAAGGTTGATATGATAGTCACGTTTAAGTATCTGAAAAAATGTCACACTGAGGAGGGGGCAGGCCTATTTTCTGCTGGTCTGGAGACAAGGAGCAATGGATTCAGACCACAGGAAAAGATTCCTCTTAAACATTAGGAAGAACTTCCTGATGGTAAGAGCGGTTTGGCAGTGGAATATGCTGTCTGAGTGGAGTGTCCTTCTCTGGAGGTTTGAAAGCAGAGGCTGGATGGCCATCTGTTGGGGGTGCTTTGATTTTGATTTTCCTGCATGGTTGGACTGGATGGCCCTTGATGTCTCTTCCAACTCGATGATTCTGATTCATCAATGGGGTCACCATAAGCTGAAGTTGACTCAACCACATGACTAAAAGGGCCCATCAATTTCCATGGCCCACTTTAGATGGTGCCAACATTGGATTTAAACCCAATGTTCATGCAGTGCTGAGGGTGCCATAACTGCCACACAATCTGAGGCAACACACTCAAGGCATTTCTTTCACAGACAAGGGTCACTTAGGGCCCTTCCACACAGCCATATAACCCAGAATAGCTGCTTTGAATTGGGTTATGTGAGAGCGAGGACTCAGATAACCCAGTTCAAAACAGACAATGTGAGGGCAAAAATTGAAAGAAATTTTAAGGATCATTATATTAGAGGAGCTCTTCTAAGAGTATGGCTGAAATATAAAGGTAGATTCTATGAAAAAACACTGCAATGGATATCACCACAGTAAGCATTCTTTAGAAGACAATATGGCAAAGGAAACTGGGTAAGATATGAATCGATGCTGAAAAAAATAGAAAATGGGCTGATCCTAAAAGATCTGACCAAATTAAAAGATCTGGACAATTCTATACATTGGTTTCAATATACTCAAATCTAGATTTACAAAAAAACAAAACAGATAATGTGGAACATCTGCCTTGATATTCTGGGATATAGGGCTGTGTGGAAGGGCTCCTAGTTGAGGAGTCCACACTGTCATACACCCAAGTTCAAAGCAGAAAATGTGGGATTTTATTCAGCTGTGTGGAAGGGGCCTAAGTGGTAGTTTTGCCTGATCCTGTCTCTGAAATACAGCCTGGTATTAGTTGGCAGCCTCCCTTCCAAGGGCCCTTCCACACAGCCATGTAACCCAGAATATCTCAAGATTGGACTACTGTAATGCCCTCTACATGGGCCTTCCTCTGTTGGCGATCCGGAAGCTCAAGCTGGTGCAGAACGCGGCAGCCCGACTGGTGGCAGGCCTTCCATCTCACTGCCACATCACGCCTGCTCTGCGCGAACTGCACTGGCTTCCAATAGAGCACCGGATCACCTTCAAAGTGTTGGTTTTAACCTTTAAGGCCCTGAAAGGTCTGGGGCCGGTGTACCTAAGAGACCGCCTCTCCCCATATAGTCCTCTAAGACCACTGAGATCTGAGTCTTTGAACCTCCTGGCAGTACCGAGCCATACTGCCCTCCACTTAACCTCAACACGGAGGAGAGCCTTTAGTGCCATCGCTCCTGTATTATGGAATGCTCTCCCTCCTACAGTCCGTGCGCTGCCTGATTTATTAGCATTTTGAAAGGCCTGTAAAACCTTCCTGTTCAAGGCCTGTAAAACCTTCCTGTTCACACAGGCATTTGGTTAGGACCAACTCTGGGCTCCAACTTATGACCATGGCCTTTGCTATGTAGCGAGTGTTCGTTACTCTATGATTTTAACTATCAATGCTACCTCTGGCATTCTGCTATGTTTTAATTTTACTGTGTTATGTGTTTTGCCGTGTTTTTATTGTGTTTTTAACCATGTGTGAGTTGGCCTGAGCCAGTTGGGAGGGGCGACTAAGAAATCGAAGTAATAAATAAATAAATATTGAGGCAGAAAATCCTACATCTGCTTTGAACTTAAATATATGGCAGTGTGAACTCAGGGTCCTTCCACACAGCCCTATATCCCAGAATATCTAGGTAGAAAATCCCTCAATATCTGCTTTGAACTGGGTTATCTGAGTCCATACTCAGATGTGGGATTTTTCTGCCTTGATATTCTGGGATATAGGGCTGTGTGGAAGGACCCTCAGATAACCCAGGGTCTTTCCACACAAGTCATAAACCCTAGAATATCAAAGCAGAAAATCCCACAATATCTGTTGTGAACTTAAATATATGGCAGTGTGGACTCAGGGTCCTTCCACACAAGTCATATAACCCAGAATATCAAGGCAGAAAATACCAAATTATCTGCTTTGAACTGGGTTACCTGAGTGCACACTCAGATAATGTGGGGTTTTTCTGCCTTGATATCCTGGGATATAGGGCTGTGTGGAAGGGTGGGCCCCAAAACTAGCCAGGACAGGCCCTGCTCGGCTTCCAAGACCAGATGGGATCTCGCTGAGGGCATTTGGCACCACACAGGTGCCATGGATCCAGGCCTGGGCAAACTTGGGCCTTTCAGGTGTTTTGGACTTCAACTCCCACAATTCCTCACAGCCTCAGCCCCCTTCCTTTGGGAGTTGAAGTCCAAAACACCTGAAAGGCCCAAGTTTGGAAGGGGCCTGAGGCTGTGAGGAATTGTGGGAGTTGAAGTCCAAAACACCTGAAAGGCCCAAGTTTGGAAGGGGCCTGAGGCTGTGAGGAATTGTGGGAGTTGAAGTCCAAAACACCTGAAAGGCCCAAGTTTCGAAGGGGCCTGAGGCTGTGAGGAATTGTGGGAGTTGAAGCCCAAAACACCTGAAAGGCCCAAGTTTGGAAGGGGCCTGAGGCTGCGAGGAATTGTGGGAGTTGAAGTCCAAAACACCTGAAAGGCCCAAGTTTGGAAGGGGCCTGAGGCTGTGAGGAATTGTGGGAGTTGAAGTCCAAAACACCTGAAAGGCCCAAGTTTGGAAGGGGCCAGAGGCGGTGAGGAATTGGGAGTTGAAGCCCAAAAACACCTGAAAGGCCCAAGTTTGGAAGGGGCCTGAGGCTGTGAGGAATTGTGGGAGTTGAAGTCCAAAAACACCTGAAAGGCCCAAGTTTGGAAGGGGCCTGAGGCTGTGAGGAATTGTGGGAGTTGAAGTCCAAAACACCTGAAAGGCCCAAGTTTGGAAGGGGCCTGAGGCTGTGAGGAATTGTGGGAGTTGACGCCCAAAACACCTGAAAGGCCCAAGTTTGGAAGGGGCCTGAGGCTGTGAGGAATTGTGGGAGTTGAAGTCCAAAACACCTGAAAGGCCCAAGTTTGGAAGGGGCCTGAGGCTGTGAGGAATTGTGGGAGTTGAAGTCCAAAACACCTGAAAGGCCCAAGTTTGGTAGGGGCCTGAGGCTGTGAGGAATTGTGGGAGTTGAAGTCCAAAACACCTGAAAGGCCCAAGTTTAGAAGGGGCCTGAGGCTGTGAGGAATTATGGGAGTCGACGCCCAAAACACCTGAAAGGCCCAAGTTTGGAAGGGGCCTGAGGCTCTGAGGAATTGTGGGAGTT
>JARBWK010000001.1:40207432-40224375 GCA_030556195.1 Anolis apletophallus | reverse complement strand
TGAAGTCCAAAACACCTGACAGGCCCAAGTTTGGAAGGGGCCTGAGGCTGTGAGGAATTGTGGGAGTTGAAGTCCAAAACACCTGACAGGCCCAAGTTTGGAAGGGGCCTGAGGCTGTGAGGAATTGTGGGAGTTGAAGTCCAAAACACCTGAAAGGCCCAAGTTTGGAAGGGGCCTGAGGCTGTGAGGAATTGTGGGAGTTGAAGTCCAAAACACCTGACAGGCCCAAGTTTGGAAGGGGCCTGAGGCTGTGAGGAAATGTGGGAGTTGACGTCCAAAACACCTGACAGGCCCAAGTTTGGAAGGGGCCTGAGGCTGTGAGGAATTTGTTGAGTTGAAGTCCAAAACACCTGAAAGGCCCAAGTTTGGAAGGGGCCTGAGGCTGTGAGGAATCCAAATGTGGGAGTTGAAGTCCAAAACACCTGACAGGCCCAAGTTTGGAAGGGGCCTGAGGCTGTGAGGAATTGTGGGAGTTGAAGTCCAAAACACCTGACAGGCCCAAGTTTGGAAGGGGCCTGAGGCTGTGAGGAATTGTGGGAGTTGAAGTCCAAAACACCTGACAGGCCCAAGTTTGGAAGGGGCCTGAGGCTGTGAGGAATTGTGGGAGTTGAAGTCCAAAACACCTGAGAGGCCCAAGTTTGCCAGGCCTGGATCCAGGCTGTGGGGGAGTGAGTCCTGATCTTTGACACACTGTCGTCCTCGGGAATTAACTTTTCAGGTCCCCTGAGGGCAGCGAGAGCATTATGTTGCCCGCCTTCCCTTAGGACTCCATTGAACTTCAACTAGAGCAGCAGCAGCAGCAGCAGCCACCTCCTCTTGCGCGGTCCTGAAGAGATCCGGAAGCGGCCCGGTTAGTTGAGGGCAGCCGGAAGCCGCGGGCTTCGCGTCTCCTGTCCGCGCATGCGCTGCCCGGGCGCGCTGCGGCTCTGCGCCTGCGCAGAGGGACCCGGGCGCCCCTCAGCTTTGCTTTCGGCCGGGCCGAGCGCGAGGCGGCTCCTCCCCTTTGCTCCCTCCTCCTTCCCTGGCAGTGCTGCTGCTGCTGCCACACCGGGTAGGTTTCCAGTCAGTATGGCGGCTCCCACTGCGGCTGGGAAGGTAAGAGCGGTTGGGCAGGGAGGAGGAGGAGGAGGAGGAGGGGAGCTTCCCGCTTGGCTGTCCTTCCGCGAAGGGCGGCCCTCTTTCCCTGCCTGGCTCCCTCTTGAAGTGGGAAGGCGGCGGTTGGGTCGGCCTGCCCTCCCCTCCTTCCCCTCCCTCACCGCCTGAGCTTCCCCGGCGTTTGTTTTGACGGTTGTCTTCTCTCTCTTTTTTCCCCTCACAGGTCGGGGGAAAGTTTTCCTCGTCGACGGACGCCTGAGGCAGGCAGAAAGAAGGAAGAAGGGGAGCAGGCTTTGCTGGGAAGCCAGCCAGGCAGGCAGGCACGAAGGCCTCAGCGAAGTGAAGGGAGAAGAAGAAGAATCAGCAGCAGACACCTGCAGTTCCCTGGCCTCCCTCCCTTCCCCTTTGCCTGCTGTCAGGCCTCCCTCCCTGCTCAGGAAAGGCCGCCATCGCCTGGGATGCCTCCCCAGGTGCATGGGGCCCTCCTCTCGGTGGGGAATATCGCCCCCCTGCCCCCCTGGAGCATTGGGCGGGCAGCCCTTTGAGCTGGGCCTGAGGAGGAGGAGGAGGAGGGGGACAGGCTGGCTTCTCTCCCTTTCGCCTTGAGTTTCCTGACTCTGCCTTGATGCCCGAGGAAGACGAGCCGTGGACTCACCCCTGGACCGGGTTGGCCACCTTTTTCTCACAGTCCTTTGGCCCTTCTTCCTCCCCCCGTTTTCCCGCTCCTTGAATCTCGCCTTGCCTGTGTTTGTGTGTGTGTGCGAGGAAAACTCCCGGGCCCTGTTGATGGAAGGGGAAAGCAGCGTGATTACATCCCAAACAGGAATTTTCGCGTGAGTCATTCGCTTGGGAGTTATAAGCCATCCCCACCTTAATTTAACAAGCTCTGTTCCTCTTCAGATGCTTGTCCGCATTATTGACAGACATGGATTAAAGTGGAACTTCGCTTCCCGAGACAATGGGGCTTTTTTTGCTGGATTATTATTATTGCCCACACTGGTTCACGCACTGAAAGTATGCGTTGTTAGATCTCACTGGCAGATCATGTTTGCCCTGCTTTAATGTGAAGCGTCGCGAGGCTTTTGCTCATCAACTGTGGAGGGTGGCTTGGATCAAGAAGAGTTCCTCTTCTTTCCTGGTTGGTGTGGCACCGCATATCTCTCCTCGATGCCTTCAGCCTTGGCTATCTTCACTTGCCGCCCGAACTCTCACCCGTTTCAAGAACGCCATGTCTACCTGGATGAGCCTGTCAAAATTGGACGCTCAGTGGCTCGGTGTCGGCCCGCTCAGAATAATGCCACCTTTGACTGCAAGGTCCTGTCTAGGAACCATGCGCTTGTCTGGTTTGATCAGAAGACAGGGAAGGTAAGACACCATACATTTCCCAAGAAAAGTATAATAAACTTTGAATTTACTTATTTTCATTAGGGCAGCGGTTCTCAATCTGTGGGTCCCCAGATGTTTTGGCCTTCAACTCCCAGAAATCCTAACAGCTGGTAAAATGGCTGGTATTCCCGGGAGTTTTAGTAGATTCCCGGGGGTTTTGGTTTTAGCAATTACACAAGTGGGGAAACTTCAGGGGCTTCTTTCTCCCTCATTTTTACAGCTGTTGGGGGAAAACTTGCTATAGTGGTAGACACATTTCCCTCTGTTAGCCCATCAAATGTCAGAAGATTTTACTTATCCATGATTTTTTCAGGAAATTTCAAAAGATTTTGCAAAACATTTTTTAAAAGCTGCAAGAGTTATCTCCTTGAATTTTCTGTATAGTGACACAAGATAACGGGATCATTTTCTCAACTTTCAGAAATATTCATACATACTGATTTTAGGGATTTAAAAAAAGTTTTGACAAAAACCTTTTTTTAAAAAATAGCTACAACATTGAATGTCTCTTGTATTAACCAATAGAAGAAACAAATATTAACCAATTCTACATTTTCCCCAAGGGACCACTAGCCCAGTGGTTCTCAACCTGTGGGTCCCCAGATGTTTTGGCCTACAACTCCCAGAAATCCCAGCCAGTTTACCAGCTGTTAGGATTTCTGGGAGTTGTAGGCCAAAACATCTGGGAACCCACAGGTTGAGAACCACTGATAGCCCAACTCCTACTTCTTCCAGGTAGGAGGTCACCATCAAAACTCTCATGGCAGGTGGCCACCCAGCCTCTAAACCAAGGGCCCAGCCATTTAGGGATTTCTTCCCAGCCCAGCACTGATTTAAATAAAGAATAATAATTGTTACTTACTAGAAGTATCTCCAAAATCCTGGGGACCCACAGGTGAAGAACCACTGCATTACTGGTTGACCTTGCTTGAGCTTCATAGACTAAAATTCAGAATTGACGTTTAATAAATGGCATTTACTAAATAAATATGGATAAAGATGTCCTAGCTGCTTTTAGCTTTCCTCAGTACAATATTGAACTATGAACATTGGATTTGGATCCATGTTAGGTTACTTGCTTATATGTTTGACATAAGTTGTATTTAGCTTTTCACATTTATTGATTTCATTGGGGACTAACTATGACAACGAACCTAATTTAGAGCCACAACAGTATTTTCTGAACGACTGTAATTATATCAGGTGCTATGAAGGATTTGAGTGCCTCGGGAAGAACACAGTTCTTCCCGAGCGAGATAGAAATGGTGCATATACATTATATGTCATCCTAGCTCAGGCTAGGCCTTTCCAGTAAGAACAGCTGCAGTTTAAATGTTACAGGCTTTCCTGTGTTGCAGTCTGTCCCTCAGGTACTAAACTGGGACACTTAAACCAATTTTGCTTTAACTAAATAGTTTTCTGATAATTGAAGTATTAATCTAAGTAGCCCACTAACTACCAAACATGTTAATTATAAGATCCTGTGTTTACGCTCTTTATTTTCTGTAAGTATTTCTGGTTCTGGAGAAGACTAATGATTAATATATTAGCAAAATTGCCACTTGACTGCTTAATTGGCACAGTGTGACATGGACATTGTAAGAATGTTTGTTCTGTGTCTTAATCCATATTGTGCAATAACAAAACATGACGGGACAAGCTGAAAGGTGAGTTTCATAAGGGCTGACATGAATTTCATATGAAATTTAACATACAATATCATATAAATATGGAAACAGAAGCCATTTCAAAATGAAGAGTTTGATTTCCTTTCTTCCAATAAAGATCTACATTTGTTAGCAGAAGTCATTTATTGCTACCTGAACGATGTACCTTACATCTTAAAAGAATGGATTTAAATAAACTAAAACAGTTATGGTTCTGATTAGTACATGTTGTGCTGCATCTCCTATGGCCAGAATTATTCAATGATTTGCATGAAAAAATATAGTTAATAATTGTCCATTATTTTATAAGATGTATTTTAAGATTTACCAAAATTTCAGTCCAACTATATGGCAACAAACTTTGAAAACAGAGGCAAAATTTGAATTTCAAATGAATTCTGAATGGTCTTGTTATATTTGATGGCATTTAATTAAACCATGGAACGATGGGGCTACTGGTGAAATTTTATTGGGTTGCTGTGAGTTTTCCAGGCTGTATGGCCAAGTCCTCGAAGCATTCTCTCCTAATGTTTCACCCACATCTATGGCAGGTATCCTCAAAGGTTGAGAGGTCTGGTTCAAAGGCGGACTTTGAGGCTGCAAGGCCATTAAATTCGAATCAGGGTGGCCTATTGTAGCATTCACACTTGCCTCAAGCAGACAAGAGTTCTTCTCCCACCCTGGACATTCCACAGATATAGAAACCTCACTTGCCTAGTTTTCAACAGACCCCTCAATTTCTGAGGATGCCTGCCATATATGTGGGTGAAATGTCAGAAGCGAATGCTTCTGGAACATGGCCATACAGCCTGGAAAACTCACAACAACCCAGTGATTCCGGCCATTAAAGCCTCCGACAACACATTACTTGACAAAGATGCAAGCTTAAGATAGCTGCTAGTGTTCTGGAACTAAATACTATGGAGATCACATATCTTCTGTTTTACCTGCCCAAGCAGCTACCTCTCACCCCACAGTCATGCAGATGTTTCCACAGTAGGTTGTTCTCCGCTTGTCTTGTACAGACTCCTGTTCTAACTTGTAGTGATTGGCTGAGGAAGAACTACATGTGCATTCTCATGGCACTGACGTTGTTCAACATAGTACAAAACTCTAATGCCCATGTATACAGCTCTTCTTTTCTTCCATTCTAAGAGCCATTAGCTCTTGGAGGTTTGAAAGGAAAACAACCATATGTGTGCTTGCCAGGGTGTTGCTCTGTATTAAAATAGAGCATATGGGTTTGAGACAAGCTGTTGGCTGAGCTGGGAAGACAGGCAGGCAGGCAAGAGGGGATAAGAGCTGTTGAGTGTCTGGACAACAAGTTGCTCAGACCGAGGAGCCAGACCAATATAAGCAGTGTTTCTACAGAGCACATTGAGTCCTATTGGTCCCCTTCTGTCACCTAATCCATTCAGTATTGGGAATTGCTGCACCATCCTTTGACTGTTCAAATTAATCTCACTGAAGAGAACAGAGACCAGGCCAGTTGTCTGCTCTTCTGGCAAGCCACCATAGTAGCATAGTGTGTAAGGTAATTGAACTTTATTGGCAGAGTGCCCAGTTCAAGATCTTGGTGACCTTACATACGGAATACACATGTTTGATACAGCAGCAATTATTGCTTTATCTCTTGCAGAATTCTGGGGTTTAGTGAGGCTCAAGGCCTTGCTTTGCTGGCCAAGCAGTTTAAAACCCTCCCTAAACTACAAACCCCAGAATTCTGCAGGAGGTAACCACCGAATTTCAAATGGGATGCACACTCTTTATTTACTCTTTAAGATCTAGTGTAATAAGGTCCTTAATGGAAATTGAAACAGGCACATAGAGGAAACAAGTACGACAATTCAATGGGAAGCCATGAAGGCTGTGATGAGAGGCAACCTCATCCAGCTGGGTAGTAGAAAGAAGAAAGAAAGAAATAGAAGGGAAAAGGAGCTAATACAAAATATATTAGAGGCCGAAGAGCTACTGAAGAAGAAACCGAAAAAAAAGGAGCCGGCCAATAGATTAGACATGCTAAGAAAACAACTTCAGCTTCTCCAGACAGAGGAAATAGAAAGACGACTAAGATTCACAAAAGTCAACTACTTCCGCAATGCAAATAAAATTGGCAAATGGTTAGCGAAGAAATTACAGAAAAGGAAAAATCAAAAGACAATCACTAAAATAGAAAGCGGGGACAAGATTTATACAGAAGATAATAAAATTGAGGATGCATTTAATAGATTTTATCAGGAGTTATATAAAAAGGAGGCGATACGGAAAGATCTGATAATGGAATACATTAACAATTTAAAGACCCCGAAAATTACCGACAAACAAAGAGAACTTCTGAACAATCCAATAACTATACAAGATATTGAGAAGGGAATAGATGCGTTAAAAGCTAACAAAGCCCCAGGACCCGATGGCTTCACTGCCATATACTACAAAAAATATAAGAAAGAATTAGGCCCTACACTTTTAGAAATGTTCAATGGAATAAGGGAGGGAAGAGACATACCCCAAACTTGGCAAGAAGCTACTATCACTCTTATTCATAAAGAGGGCTCCGACACGAAACAAGTGAAGAACTATCGCCCAATTTCTTTGCTCAACACGGATTATAAGCTGTTCACCTCCATTATAGCGGAAAAACTAAAAAATTTCCTAAAGGATTGGATTTCCCTAGACCAAACGGGCTTTCTTCCAAATCGACACCTAAAGGAGAACACCAGAACCATAATAGATATCCTAGAATTCTATGAGAGACATAATGAGAAGAAACTTGCCCTACTCTTTGTCGACGCTGAAAAAGCGTTCGACAAAGTTAATTGGGACTTTTTAAAAATTTGGATACAAGAACTGGATATGGGATACTACTTTGGAAACATCATAGAAGCCTTATATAAAAAACAAGTGGCTACACTTCTAATCAACGGCAGAGAGAGTGGGAAAAAAATCAAGATAAGTAGGGGAGTCAGACAGGGCTGCCCCCTCTCCCCACTGATATTTATTTTAATAACGGAGGCTTTGGTGAAAAATATCAACCATGACAGAGACCTAAAGGGGACCCAAATAGACAAACAAAACTATAAGATTAAAGTCTATGCAGACGATATAGTGTGTATAGTAGAAAATCCGTTGAATAATATAGAAGGCTGGATAAACAAATTTGAGGCCTTCGGGAAGGTAGCGGGCTTCAAACTGAACAAACAAAAAACGAAATTTTTAACCAAACACCTATCAGAGAAGGAAAAAGAGATCCTACAAAAAAAAAACAGGAATACAAGTGGGGAAAAAAGTAAAATACCTAGGAATAACCCTAACGGCCAGTAATATACAGCTACTGAAGAATAATTATGAAATGCTATGGAAAACAATCCAAAAAGATATGGAGAGGTGGAAATACAATAAAATCTCACTGCTAGGAAGGGTCGCGGTGGTCAAAATGTCAATCCTCCCCAAACTCCTCTTCCTGTTCCAGACTGTCCCAGTTATCCGAAATGCGCACCTTTTCCAAAAATGGGAGAAGGACATAAGGAGGTTTGTGTGGGAGAATAAAAAGCCAAGAATAAGTATAAAATTAATGTCTGATGAGAAAAAGAGAGGGGGCTTGGGATTGCCAAACCTCAGATTGTATTACGAGGCATGTAACCTGATGGCAATAAAGGAATGGGCCTTTCCCCAAAACTCCAAAATAGCCACCCTAGAAGGACATGATTTGAGAGCCGGATGGCACGCTTACCTCTGGCTGGATAGAAGAAAGATAGAAAAGAACCTGAGTCACCATTACATTAGAGCGGCGTTAATAAAGGTATGGGAAAAATATAAAAATAGATTCTATCGCAATACCCCACTGTGGTTTTCTCCGATGGAAGCTTTGAGAAGAAAGGAATTGGCAAATACTGACTACCCAACCTATAAACAGATCCTAAAAAGGGACAGTAATAATGAGTGGACAATGAAGACTCTGGAAGAACTTAAACAGACAAATTCGAAGGTAACGTGGCTGGAATATCATCAAATGAACGAAAGATATAAAATTGATAAAAAATTGGGGTTCAATGAGGAGGACCTGTGGGAGAACGCAGTTAAGAAGAAAAAGAAAAATATCAGCTCACTATACAAAATTCTCTTAGGTTGGGACACAGAGGAGGAGCAAATAAAGGCATGTCATATCAAATGGGCGCAGGACTTGGGGCATAACATTTCAACACACCAATGGGAGGAAGTATGGACTAAAAAACTTAAGTATACAACCACCACGGAAGTCACTGAGAATTGGATAAAAATGCAGTTCCGCTGGCATCTATACCCAGCAAGAATCGCCAAATTCTCACGAGGGCTCCCCAGTAGCTGCTGGAAGTGCAGAAAAGAACTAGGCACTTTCATACACCAATGGTGGAAATGTAAAAAGGTTAAAAAGTACTGGAGGGAAATCCATGGTGCAGTCCAAAAAATCTTAGGCGCCAAATTCAAATTAGAACCTAAAGAGTACCTGCTGGGCATTACAAATCTTAACCTGAATCGTAATCAAGATAAGATGTTGTTTATCCTTGGAGCCAGTGCTAGGATAGTGCTGGCCAGACACTGGAAACAGAAGAGTATACCCTCCTTGGAAGAGTGGAAGCTAAAATCCTTGGACATGGTACAAATGGATGTTATTTCGCAGAGGCTAAGCGGGAAAAAAACTCAAACGGACTGGGCGGGCTTCACCTCCTTTCTACAAAGGACTAGGTCCAATTTTATAACGGACTTAAATGAATTATAGATAAATTTAAGAAACGGATTACAGCAAGGAAACGACGCCAGAATCCAAGAGAAGGAAAGCTTTTCTGTTTATACCCAATATAATAATACCGGGAAACCTTTCGGGAAGTTCAAGTCACTTGTAATGTAACCCCCCTTCACTCCCTGTGTGTAATACCCCTTCCCCACCCTTTCCCCCTTCCCTTCCCCCCCCCACCTTACCCGTCGTTGTGCTGTAGATATATATGCAAAATCTAATAAAAACTATTTATAAAAGAAAACATTACACTCTTTCTAACCTGTCTTGAACGCTTAAGTAGATTATCATCAGGACAGTGCTCCAATGTATGTCAGTCTTATGCTAGAGCTTGTGAGAGGTAAATCCACTGATAATAGACAACAAATTTCAGCAACTACAAAATATTCAAAAGCTGAAGATGTATGAGTGTTCAGCATTAAAGGAAATATAACGCATAAAATGTTAGAAAATTCATAACAAGCAGAGGGGAATTTCACACCAAATATTTTCTTTTTTTAAAAAAAACCCCAAAAAACGTAGACCAGGGTACAAAGTTAGTAAATTTCTGTTACTTTGTCAGTATTATTCCAAGTGAAAGAATAGTGAAATATCTTGATTGAATCTTAATTGAACTCCATACAATTATTTTATGTGATTTGATAGTATCCATTGCTACGATGCATTTTTTTTTGTTTCAGACATTTAATTTTTGGGTTTAGAGGTAGAGTATGAATAGGTATACACATTAATTGATTTAAAATAGACATCATTTCAGCATCTTATTTTAGAATCAGGAAGAGAAGAGATTCCAGCAGTTAATAGGTGAGAGATCAGTATTGCCTACTGATCAGGATTTTCCTGCAGTGAAACCAAATGTAGCCAGTGCTGCAGAGCTAATACTGGAATTCTTGACTCTGATCCAATAATAATCACATTGCTTCAGTTCTTCAGAACTAGAACCACATTCATCCTTAAAATTGAATTCTACAACTCAAATAACCATCTCACTGCTCTCTGAGTTTGGTTAGAAAAAAATCATTTGTCATTAAGATAGTATTTTCTGAATAGTGATTGAAAAATAATATTTCAAGGTATTTCAAAAATAATGTTTGGCCTTTAAACACAAACATGGATAAGAACTGCATTATGTGTTGGGGTACTAGCGCCAAGATTCAGTGAATAATGAAAATACATATGAAATACTCAATGCCATTATCTAGATTTTAATGCTGTTCATGTATGGAGAAAGGTCAAGATTTTGAATTATAGTGACAGTCGAAACACATTAATGGCTTGTGAGTTAAGAGAGAGAAGTGGAACACAATATTGCATGCATAAGTGTTTCTGTTAGGACAAATAGATCCAAATACATACTAGGATATAATAGAGTATATATATTTACCTTGCTTCAGAGGAGGAACCATTTAACCTGCTGGCTGATAGACTCTGTGGTTGGGCTGTGGTTTGGTTAAACCAATGCACCTAAGTCTATAGTTATGAGCTTTTATGTAATTTCCCCCCTCTCATTGCAGGGATGTTCATAGCTTTGTACATGTTGTGGCATACTTTCAAAATGGGATCTCTCTCAAGTATGGCAGAAAGAAATTTTTGAACTAATGGAGGGCTTAGTGACAGCATTGAAGTGAAAGTGGCATTAAAGTGCTTTGTAGATGTTGAATTTTGTCAGTACTTACAAGATATCACAAATTAGGGAGAAAGATCTGACTCTGATATTGGAATTCAGCACCAGATGTAAGTATAGAGTGTGCTGGGGGACATAAAGATACATAGCAAGTCAGATGCAGCTTTGGTAGACTATATGGCAGGGTCTTTTCTGTACCAAGTCCCACAATCAGAAACTATTCATAGTGGTTGGAGTTGGGAATCCTTACTAAGCAGACCCTTTGAGGTTGAACTAAAAGAGAGTATGGCTTCTTGCTTAAGACTGGCAACCTAAGCTTAATAAAGCCTGTACTTCTGAGAGTCAGTTAGGGAGAGATGTTTAGAACAGATTATGGAAAGAAATTTTATAGCATCTTTGAGACTAACTTGGAGAAAGAACTTTGTAGCATAGGGTTTGGTAGACTGGGTCTCCCTAGACTCGGTTTACAACAGCTTACATTAAAAACGTCTTTCACTTAGTCTGAAAAATGCCATAGTATCCCTTTACATACCGTACTGATCTTCATTAGCATGGCTATGTCTTTGAGTTTAAAATAACTAATGATGTTGCCTTTTGAAGCAAGACATAGAAGGACAAATGGATATTGCTCATACTGACTGTGCAAGCTCTTTTACTTGACTCCCCATCTTCTTACAGCTGCTGGCTATTAATTTGTATTCCAATTTTGTGATTTTTCTTGTATTTCCAAAACAGAATTCAAAGATGTAGCTGGTTTGTAGTTGGTTTGTATTATCAGGATACAAAGAAGGAATCTTGTAGCACCTTAAGAGATTAAGGGTAGCAAAATGTGGTGGGATATGTGCTCTGGACTTTAAGAAAGTTGATTTCAGTAAGTTTAATATTCACAGGTACATAGTCTGTTGTACCATAAAATTTGCAAAATTTGTGGGTATGGTGATGCAGTGACAAGTTCAGATGTAATGATAATCAATGGGGATAAAGGCAGAAGGAAAATTCTTTCCTAAAACCATGGTGAGGAGATAGCCATATGAATTGTTGAGGGAGTTATTGCAATGTAATATGATGCTGACTGGGAACTGGAACAAAGATATGATAAACTGTCCATATGGGCCCTAATGAAGCTGGAACATTTTTTAAAATAAAAAGTCAATCAGCTGATTAGAAAAATGGATAGGGTAGAGTACACTCCTTGACCCCCATGTTTTATTTATTTATTTATTTATTCGACTTCTACACCGCCACTCCCAGAGGCTCGGGGCGGTTTGCAGTAGAGTTAATATAAAACATCAGACAAAACAAAGATTAAAAATTCCAGTATCAACCAAAGGCCTGTCTAAACAAATGTGTCTTATACGCTCTGCGGAAGGTCTTCAGATTTCGCAGAGCCTGCGAAATATGATTGATAGCTGGAATTTTCTCTTCCTAAATTGAGTTTCTGGGTGCTTTCCCCTTTGTTGGGGCCAAGAGGAGAGCTCCAAATCTAGTGTTTAGCAGTATGTAGTGTGAAACATATGGCAGCCAGGAGCTGTGCTTATAGCAGTGGTTCTCAACCTGTGGTCCCCAGGTGTTTTGGCCTACAACTCACAGAAATCTCAGCCAGTTTACCAGCTGTTAGGATTTCTGGGAGTTGTAGGCCAAAACATCTGGGGACCCACAGGTTGAGAACCACTGGTTTGTAGTGTCTATAGCAGACTTGGGCAATTGCCGGCCCTCCAGGTGGACTTCAAATCCCAGAAATCCTAACAGCTGGTAAACTGGCTAGGATTTCTGGGAATTGAAGTCCAAAACACCCAGAGGGCCAGCAATTGCCCAGGTCTGGTCTATAGATTGAATTAATAATATAATGAAACCCTGCATGTTGTATTTTGAGTGTTGGATTAGAACTCTGGTAGACAAGGATTCAAATGCACTAGGTCACATTGGGCAAGTGATACTCTTTCAGCCTCAGAAAAAGGCAGTGAAATACCCTGTGATAGGTTTGCCATAAGATTGCCATAAATTGTAAAAAAAATGAAGAGACACTGCAACAATTTAATGTGGTAATGAACCCTCTGCCATTGTCTTACAAAATGAAGTGGAGGACAGTGTGATACATGTCATTCTCATGTTTTATGTGTAGATTTTAAAAAATAAAATATGTGAATGTGGAAGAATTGTCATTCTGACTAAATGCATGAGTCTTCCAAGTCTCCTGTTCTAGAGCTGCTTTACATCAACAGCATATGCTTCTCTATAAGGTCTTTAGTTGTGCTTTTGGAATTCTTTGGCTTCATATGTAAAGCATGGCTAAAAGCAGTAAAAATATGGCTAATTCTGAGTCTTTAAAAATTAACCCCTACTTCAATCTCTGCTACAATCACATCTCTTCAGATCACAAGACAAGGATGCCATAATCACAGTATACATTTTTAAGCTACAGTACCAACTATATGAACGGTTTAAAAACTGTTTACACTATTCACAGATTCCATATCCATGATTCCACTTAACCATCCTTTCACCCCCCCCCCCCCAAACCCATCCCCTGAAAGTGTTTGTGGACTTCTCTAGGCCCTCCAGCATGATTCTATGAACGGTTAAAAACCCACAAATCAACAAGGCAAGGCAAGAACAAAGACAGGAAATTGTACAATTTCATCATGCCTAGGCCCAAAAGCAGATTAAATGTCCTCCATCCATGCCAACTGCCAATGCCCTGGTCTTAGAGAGAGAGAGAGAGAGAGAGAGAGAAACAGCAGCCATGTCTAGGTCCAGGAGCAGATGAAACGCCCTCTAGCCATCCCACCTGCCAATGCAGATCACGTGCCTTGAAGATTTTATAATATTGGGGCCTAATTGCAGGGTGGTAAGCTTGTGTAATTGCCCCCCCCCCCCCATCTTGATAGATACCAGAATTGTACAAGTACCTGCAGGTTAATTACTGTGAGTAGTTTCAGAGAGCATGGAATGTGAGAGGTATAATAAAATTGCTCTTCAAGTTCAACAGAATGTGTGAGGATAGCATTTTTGGAAAGGCAATTATGAACTGGTCAGACAGGGCACAAGGTAAAGAATGTGTGCAAAACATTGATGGGCCCAGAAACAATAAGACCAGCTTAACATTATTTTAGAGGGATGTTGTAGCTTGTCATTGGCTTTTCAAATAACAATAGGGTAGTGGGTAATATTTGTTTGCTTTAGATATATTATTATTATTATTGAAAAACTAAAACATTAATTTGCTTTACTTATATTTGCAGAATGGAATAATGCAATGAAAAAAATGACTGAGGCATATATTAATTGGGTCTTTTCATTTCAGAATAAATAATGCCTGTAGTTGTAACCTTTTAAGTTGTTTGACTGTATGCTAGGGCGGGCTTAGCATTCTAAAGTAGTTACGGTGTATAGGAATGTAACTGCGGGGATGACATTACTGCGTACATACACTATTCACAAATTCCATATCCATGATTCCACTTAACCATCCTTTCACCCCCCCCCCCCCAAACCCATCCCCTGAAAGTGTTTGTGGACTTCTCTAGGCCCTCCAGCATGATTCTATGATATACTTCTGGCTCATGTATATTGAAAATATAGGGTTCAGTATTATCCATGTTTTGCGGTATCCATGGATGATCGTGGTGGTCAGGCTGTAACTAGTAATGCTTTATCCCGTTAGGCAAACTCCAAGGGCCTTATTCCTCTTTTTTTCAAACTCTTTTGCTAGCTTCTCTTGAGTTTTCTTGCTCATCTTAAAATAATGCTTTTAGCTTTCTTACAAGATTTTTTAAAACTTAAGGAACCATTAGTTGAAGGCAATGTGTGTCTGATTTTTTAAAGTAAATTTGTAACAATGCTAGGATAGTTATTAGCATTTATCACATACTACCATATATACTCATGTACAAGTTGACCTCATGTATAAGTCAAGGGCAGATTTTGAGCAAAATTATGGATTTTGATATGATTTGTGGATAAATCAAGGGTAATTCTATGGAGAGGGGAAAAACCCAATTCTGGATTAGGAGGACAGCCACCCCCAGTTACTGCCACCATTTCCCTTTCCAGACATTATTTATTTATTTATTTATTATTTCGATTTGTATACTGTCCTTTCCAGCTGGTTCAGGACAGTTTACAACATATCGAATTACATCATAAAACATATCAACAATCCAGGGTATATAAAATAACACAATAGACAATAAACCAATTAATACTGTTCTGCCTTGATCAAGGTGGTCACAAATTGAAAGCATAAACTGATCAAGGTGGTCACAAATTGAAATTTGTAAAAGCCATGAATCCATGGTGGGGAGAGTAGAGGTGATCGGTGCTTCTTTTTGGTTCTCCTTGGATGGATTAAACTTCTGCCTTTTGCTGCTGTATTCAGAGAAGGGGATACTTCCTTTTTTGATAACCGTTAAAGTACAGTACTCACTTTAATCCATGGATAAGTTAACCTAGGTTGAGTTTTTGAAATTATATGGTACTCTTGTTAACATTCATTGGTAAATTAACATCTGCTTTAAATATTAACTTTCATTTAACATTTATCAGTTTCTAGTTTATTTCCAACATTCACTAACAGATAACATGCTTGATGAGACAGCTTTGATGTTAGCAGATGTTCAAAGTATTATGCTTGCGACAGGATTCTTAAAACAAAATTAAGGTTAGACATTTCGATTGTGGTTAGAAAGACTAGACCTTGCTTAAAATCATTGGGTGACATAATGACTGAGGTGAAATTTGAATCAGGAACTGACTTCCTAATTCATAGCTCATTATTTTAGTGGTTATGCAATATGGTGAATGTGAGTGCATTTGCCATATCTATTTTTGATGAAATTTATGGTATCTTGCATTTTTTGATCATGATATACTGTATAAGCAAAATGGAAAAATTGGAGATATATTTTTCAACTGCCTATAATATGAATAAAGAAGGCTTCAACACAAAATATTGGCTGGATCTACACTGTCATATAACTTGGCTCAATTTATTTTATTTATTTACCACACTTATATCCTGCCCTTCTCAACCTCGAAGGGGACTCAGGGCGACCTTACAAAGACAACAATTCTATGCCATACATACAATACATTGGTAAATAAACAGAATCAATTAAAACCAAACTAATTAAAACATAACGTTAAAACATCAATTAAAATCACATGATCCAGAACATATTCCAGGCAGTTAAACAACATTATATGCGGTTTCAAACTATATTATATGGCAGTGTATATCAAGTATTCACCTGTTTTTTCTTGCCTTGAATAGAAAACAAAATAAAACATACTTAAATGGGAAGTGTGGGCCTGCTTTTGGCTGATGAGATAGTCAAGTTAATTAGGATTGTTGTTCTGTGTCTTCAAGTCAGGTTTAGGATGGGGGGTTGGTAAATGACCTTGGAGGGCTGCATTCAGTCCCCTGGCTAGTTTGAGGACCCCTGCTTTACACTATATCTGCATCATTACTGAAGATCCCCAAAACTCCAGTTTTGGATATAGGAAAGCCTTGTTCAGGGAAGATAAAATCTATTTCTTTCACAAATGAATGTTAGGATCCGTGCCATATCTCATGACTTTATTTGGAAATGATGTATCCTAGTTATATATTCTGAATATTTCAGAATATAGTATCATTTACATTTTAAGTTAACATTATGTTATCAGAGCCATTTATATATTCCCCTCCAGAGCTATGTATATATTTTGGTATAAAAACGGTGATTTTTTCCCCAGATTTCTTTATAGTGATTTGCCACTATTGCCTTTCTCTGAGACTGAGAAAGTTTGGCAAGTAGGGTTTGAACTCTGATCTCCAAAGTTGTAATCCAGTTCTCAAACTACTACATCACACTTGTTTCAGGTAGTGCAAATAAAAAAGGTTGAAGTTAGATAGTGGGGAGGAAGAAACAAGGGGATAAGAAAAGTGTACAACAATATATATGTTTGTAAAACCTATATTACCTCTTCTAAGAAGAGTTTTCTATTTGAGTGGTCCACATATTTGTCAAGCACCTGAATACCAGTGGTTGCCTAAGCCATATGCAGTGAGAAAATGGGGCAGACAAACCAAGTAAATCACTAGCATCTTTTGAACTTAAGACTGTTAAAGGAGATCAGAAGTAATGTTAAGTGTGGAGCAGGTCCTTCTATTCCAGCTTTGTTTACCCTCTCTATTATATTCTTGCTGATGTGAATTGTAGGGCAGCTCCATAGATTGCTTGTAGAATTTATGATTATTTATGAATTTATGAGCCTACTATGATTGTTAAGTAACAAGCTGTGACTATGTAACCTGTTTATTTTAATTGTGTACGTCGCCCAGAGCAACTTTGGTGGAGGGTGACTCATAAGAAATAAAGTTGATTGATTGATTGAATTTATCTGAAACTCTCCTGCC
>JARBWK010000001.1:40136007-40207332 GCA_030556195.1 Anolis apletophallus | reverse complement strand
ATACCATGACATTTTGATTGGTTTACCTGTATGATCTCATTCCAGAATTTGATTATCTTTGGACACACCAGACGAAAATGTTCTAAGTTGCTTATGTTGCCATATTTCCTCAAGCTGACATGTGTCAATAAAGGCCCATAGGTCGAATCCAGCCAGCCACAGCATTTTATATTGCCTGTGAGGCATAGACACATTGGTCCTGGAAAATGAAGGACAGTGTAAACCTGAATTTGAATATATTTGACATGGCTGTGCTTGCATTTTGTGTGGTCGTTATATTCAGAACATGATCAATAAATGAGGATGTTGTGTGATATGGTGTTTCAGGCTATTTAAGGCTAGTGTGGCCCTTGATGAAAGTTAAGTCTTACACCCCTGCTCTAGCACAAAGGAGAAACATGAGGAATGATCTTAGTAGGCTTGTCTGGAGTTCAATGCCACCTGTGGGCTAATTTCAGTAGACATTGCACTGCTGGAGGAAATGGAGTGGTGGGGGACTGAGGACTAAATTCTACACTGTTCTTCATTGTGATTTCTATACAAGATCAATTTCCTAGACATATTTTACTCCAGTTGGGTTACCATACAGTTTATACAGCCTATAAGAAATGCCATTTACACAATCACCATATTTAACATAAATCTGTTTGAACCTCGGTGAATGGCTGTGGAGGCCCATACTACGCTGGCAAATCAGCTGCAGATGTTTTAACAGTTTGAATGTTTATGACGTGCATATATTCACTATTATAAATCAAGTAATTAAACATCCTAAAATTGGGGTTTATAAAAGCTCCAATTGTGAGAGGACAGAGGATGAAAAGATAATGGTTGAGCAAAAGACAATTGGCCTATCAGTTATGCCCACTGTTGCCAGACAACCAAGGTTTCTATTAGAAAAGTATCCTCAGTTCTGCTTAAAGCTGTCTTGTTTAATATTGGAGAGAAAATACATATCTATGTTTAATCCCTTCTTATAGTCCAAGTCTATATGATTGATTTGGGGTAGCTCCCCAATTTAATAAAGGAGAGTGGTTTGTTTTAACTAAAATGTTTCAAAATAGAGTCAAATTAGGAATGGAAAATGCCCTTTCTAGATTGTGTCTCTTTTGGTGAATTAATAGATCTTAATGTTTTTCGACTACCTGCGAAGTTTTTAATTTGCTTATGCCATATTTTTAGGTTTTTTTAAAATCTGGGAGGCAAAGGAAGCACCTGAAATAAAACAATAAATTCTGGGAAGACAAATTTTTTAATCAGGCCCAGTTTCCCTAATAAAGATAAATTCAAATGCTTTCATCAAATCAGTTTTGTCTTCAACCATCTACTGAAGGACTTGTAATTTCTCATTGTCAATAATGACCACTCTTTGGTTATGAGTACTCTGAGATAGTTAAGGCAAGAAAAAAAAAATGCAGTAATACATTAATCTGCTTTTGTAGTTTATTTATTATTTATTTATTTATTTCTTGGGACTTCTACACCGCCTACTCCCGGGGCTCGGCGGTTCACAAGAACCAATGGCACAGCGCCAGAGGGTTAAAAACAGAACACTTAAAAACATCATTAAAACATGCAACAACAATAATTAAAACAAGAGCAGCAGCAATATAATGGCCCAGTGGATGTATAGACAGGCCTACTCACCGAAGGCCTGCCTAAACAAGTGTGTTTTGCAGGCCCGTCTAAACGGAGTAGGTCCTCAGGGCTCTGGCCGGCCGGGAGGGCGTTCCAGAGCGTGGGAGCTATCACAGAGAACGCCCTCCGGTGGGTAGATGTTAAATGAGCCAGCTTCACCGATGGTATTACCAAGAGGTTGGCCTCCTCAGACCGGAGTGATCTCGATGGGCAATATGGAGTGAGACGGTCCCTCAGATACGCTGGCCCCAGGCCGTGAATGGCCTTGAAGGTAAGAACCAACACTTTGAAGGCGACCCGGTGCTCGATAGGCAGCCAGTGCAGATCCTGCAAGATTGGAGTTATACTTTGTGTTATTTGAAGACAAATAACAGTGATTTGGACGTGATACAGTTCATCTTAAAACCACAATATAGCTCAGAGGTATTGAGAAAAGGTATTGTTTCAAAAATAGAAAAGCAGTATCTGAGGGTTTGTTAGGAACAGTAATATATCATCTGAATATATGTTAATCAGGTGTCTTGCCCTTGCAAATTAGAAGTCTTTGATATGTGAAGTTTCTGATAAGTTTGAAACATGGTTTTTGATCTGAATAATTGTTTTTGCTTCAGTTTACAAAATTTCTTCTAATTCCATGTTTATGTAGCAGTCTTAGCAAAACAACTTGATTCCAATTTATTGAATGCTTTCATGGCATCTAGGGATAAGAATGACAACTAGTGGTTGCTAATATTTGCCTGATTTATTATGCTGTAAGCATGACACACAAAATCTGACATTTTTCTGCCTGGAACAAAAAAAATAGTCTGTAGACATACTTTGTGGTAAAACAATTCAACCTTTTTGCTATTATTAATGTAAGTAGTTTATAAATTGCTTTATAATTGTTCACTGTGAGCAGTCACCTCCAGGCTTCAAAATTGCCACAATTTGTGTCAAATCCCATGAGTGGGCAATGCATCTCCTTTCCAAAGCATTATTAAATGCAACAGTTAAGTAGATGTGTCTCCTGAAAAACTCTGGGTGGTTTACAGATGGCACAAAGTGCCTAAAAACAAAACATAAGTGTGAGCACAATACAAAATACAATAAAATAAAACACATGCACATATAAAAACATCAGCTCAGACTCAATCAAACTGCGGTCCTCTAACCGTGGCAATAAATTGCTATAAACATGGCCAAGCTGTGAACATAAGGAATACAATAAGTGCCATCTGTAGTAATGGAAAGAGGGCATGGGATAAAGTGCAGGATGTGTGATTTCTACGCAGAAGACCTAGGGACAAAACATTCTCAAAGGCATGATTGAAGAGCTGTGTCTTCAAGTCACTATGAAAGGAGGACAGTGTGAGGGCTTGTCTAATCTCTCAGAGGCGGGAGTTCCAGAGCCGTGGGGCCACCACTGAGAAAGCCCTCACTCTCGTCCCCATCAACTACGCTTGTGACAGTGGTGGGACCAAGAGGAGGGGCTCCCTGGCAGATCTTAGAGCTCGCACGGTTCATGGGAGGATGTGGGCACGAAGATAGGCAGAACTTGAGGTGCCACCTCCCACTTGACATTTCGCAAGAAAGTTAAGAACTGGCTGTTTGACCAGGCATTTGCAGATGAAGTGTAATTACCTAAATTGAGACCTAAGGAACGATGACAACGCAACGGAAATCGATTTTAATAATGAGACGCTGAAATTGTGTTTTAAAAAATTTAAAAAACACTTTGCACCGGGAATGTGGCGCAGCTGGCTAAGTGTCAGCTGCATAAGATCTCTCTGACCTGTTGGTCATGAGTTCGAAGCCTGCCCGGGTCAAGGTGGGTGCTTGACCTTAAGTGTAGCCTGCTGTCGACCTTTGCAGCCCAAAAGACAGATGCATCTGTCAAAATTTATGGGGCCATTAAAAAACCCAGGAATGTGGAAGAACAACAAAGGGACGCTGGAAAACGCTGAGAGACGAGGAGTGTGTCAGCTCCCCCTGGTGGCCAGAAAGATTGCCTCTGTATGTGTATATGTGTATGTAATATGTCAAAATGTATGTATGTAGTATGTGATATGTCAAAATGTATGTAGTGTACTGTGATAAATGTCATATGTCTATATGTCATATGTTGAACTGCAGGGATTGTCTGCAAGTATGTGTACTGTAATCCGCTCTGAGTCCCCTTTGGGGTGAGAAGAGCGGAATATAAATAAAGTAAATAAAATAAAATAAATTGCTAAATTTGTGTTTTATATGGTTGTTTATTAATTGCTGATCCTGTGCTCTTGCTCCTTCCGCCCGTCATTGTGGGAACGAGGGAGCGCCTTCCGTGGGGCATTGAGGGAACCCTGCCCCTCTCTCACCGGCAGCTTCCCTGCCTTGCGCTCCCTCCGGAGGCCCTGCCTCGCGCTCCCTCATTCCTGCAATGCTCTGCGGAAGGAGCGCGAGGCGGGCGGAAGGTGCAGGAGCGCAGGAGTGTGCGCGCGGCAGCAGCAGCACACGCATGGAAGGTAGATAGATCTTTTCGACTTGGTTGGTTAAAAGTAGCTCGCATGCTGAAAAAGTGTGGGCACCCCTGACTTAGGCTATTGGTGTTTAGTGACAATATTGTGAGTTAATTTAGGGGTCAAATATAACAAACTCTTGCACATTTTTCTTCTAGTGCCTAAAGTTGCAACATATATCAATACTGTGAATGGTTGAGATTTTGGGGAGCTTCAAGGGCTCCTCAGTGGGCCTGTATGTAGTTCATGGCCACAGTATTCCTACCTTTGATAAAGAGCAGACATGGGGAAACTTTGGCCTCGGGGTGTTTTGAACACCTACCGGCTGTTAGGAATTGTAAAAGTCCAAAACACCTGGACTTAAATAATGTATGGTTTACAGTAAGAAACACTGTTTCACTTGAGCTTACTCTCAACATGCCTAGAATTTTGTAATGCATGACTATGCATATTTAATTAGTTATATTTGTAAAACTCCTTGGATCTCATTCAAGAAAGGTGGGATATGAATTCAGTCAATCAATTAATATCTAGAAATCTGGTCCTGTTCTGTCCTTGAACCACTCTGTGTCATGAGTCATGTTCAAAGTTGTAATTTGACCCCCCAAGACCATTTTAAAATTGGAATTTGGCCTCAGGGTAAACAAGATTTCCAAGGTCTCCATAGAGTCTGTCTTTACTTTTAGAGATCCAGGACAATTACACATTTTTTAAAAAAAAAATACAGGAATGAAAAACTATGTTAACATATAAGTATAAGTAGTTACTCTACTTTTAAATTTTATATAGGTAGTTGCAAATTAAATATGTACTTTCATAAATATCAGATCATATGTTTGCACATCCAAGAGGGCAGTTAATTTTATTAATTTTGCACCAGGCAGCTTTCGCAAAGTGTGAGAATTCCAGGTCTACACAGTTGTAATCAGCGGGAGATATTGCACATCCTAAAGTTGCAGAACACTTCAAAAATGCACAATCACTTCCTCATTTCAACTCATTGCTTACTAAATACTGATCATGTTTAGGTGTTCTAGTAGCAGAGTTCTTTGATATGGAGAATTTGCAGTGACCAAGTTATAATTCAGGTAATGCCATCTTTCTTAAACATTTAAAAAGGTTTGTGTATAATTGTTACAGTATATGGGTGAATGCATTTAGATGGCAGGGTAGGAAATATGCAAATATCATTGACAACAACTCTTGGCAATTCTTGCCAACATAGTCAGGAGTCCTGGGAGTTGTAGCCAATAACCCTGGAATGTAAATTCACATCCCAGTAAAATAATTTGATTTTTTAACAATAAGTGCAATGTGTTCTGATATGCTTTTTCTCAGGAAAACTTGCATAGGATTGTTGCAAAATTACTAAGAGGACTACTCTGCTTTGTAGTTCCTGCTATATTCTACAGTGGTTAAATTTAGAAGCTTCTCTTTGAAAAACCTATTAATAGTTTTTCATAATCCACAAACATTTTCCAATAGCTGTATATACGAAAATCACCAGTTCTGCACCTCTTCTCAGTTTTCCTTTTATCACTCGCATTTATAATTTATTCACTTTCACTGTGTTCTGAATTACATATTCCTGAATTACATATTCCTGAATGAGATTTTTTTATTACTCTAGACATTAAAAAATAAAACATCAAATATATCATATTATTGAAAGTACATTTTAAAAGCTAACTTGAGCTGTACTCACTTTTTAAAAGTTACTTAAATATTCAGTGTGAGTCAAGAGTTATAAAATTATTTTTCCTTCAGCTAAAAATAAGTTGTACTTATGCTATAATTCTGTGGCTGTCTCCACTTTGGTGACAGGTATAATTTGCATACATTTTGATTTGAGAATTTGCTTGAAAGCTGAATAGTTTTTGAAAGAGTAGCAAAATGGTAGGGGGAAATTAGAAGGTGAAACTAAAGAAAAGCTTAAATGTACAACTTTTGATAGAACTATAATATTTATAATTTTGGGGGAAATTGGATTTTTAAAAAATATTTGTTCATTTGTTATATTTTCAGTTAATAGAGGAGGTGAGCAGTGGGTTCCCTGCCACCCAGTTTTATGTGTATTAGCTTTACACTAAATTAAAGACAATGAGCATATTGTCATGAACAAAAAAAAAGTATATGCCATTAATGCCTTAGTAAATGAATCTTTGCTAGTGCACATGTAGTGTAAGGAATCTTCTCAGAAAAGGATTTGAACCTAAGGAAACTCACTTTAGGTAAGCAGATTTATAGTTTCCATGCATCAACAGTAACTGACCACTGCAAATATCTAAAAATCTATATGACTTTATGCGGCCCTTAGAAAATTTAGGGCAAGGGTCGTAATTTGAATCTTTCTTTTTCTTGAAAAAGAAAAAAGGAAATTGTCTTTTTTTCTTTTCTTTTGTAAGGAGAAAAGATATAGGGATGATGCAAATTTTCCATTCTGTCAAATGCATCTGCAGTCAATCTGGTGCACTGTCCAGACAGTAAGGAGTCCATTAGAAAATGGGTTATAAATATTTTTTCTAAGCAGATATGAAATTTACCAGTTTACCTAAGGTGGCCCCATATGAGCCAGATTTGGAATTGACAGCAAGAACAGGAATGTGGCAGAAAAATTAATGACAGGTATAGTCTCATTTTATTTTAAATTGATTTTTCTTTTGATGAATTGGCTGGACTAGAGCACTCCATCAGGTATGGGAAAATGCAATGCATAACTGAAGAATGTGGCATTTAAAAGAGAAATGTTTGTTAAAGCAGCTCAACATAAAGCTACTTATTTTAAGAAGGTATGGAGATGGTATTAACAGATTATGTGCTGAGCTATGTAAAGCACAAGCAAATTAGATGCCAGAGTATATGTTTGGTACATTAGGACAGATAGTAAAGTTTCATATCATAACAACCTTAATTTGTTATTTATTATTATTGTTTATTAAACCAAGAAACAACTCTTCAGTGGTTCTCTTGGAACACTGATACAACAGATTCATTTGGGCTTTTGGAACCAGTGGAGTCACATCTTTAAAAATTTTGCTGTGTAAAACTTATAGGAAAGACAGTTTTTTTTAAAAAAAATCTGTACATGCTTCGTACTATTATAATAGCTGGGCAAGCTTGGTTGTGGCATTTTGAGACTCTTTAGTGCAAATAATGTAACCTTGTTTTCTGTTGTAGAACTGTCTTCATATTAGGAGCTAAAATGTAGGCTTAGATGGTTGTCTTGGATTCTTCACTACATGCAGATCTGTCTGCATACAGAAAAATTGTGGTTAAATGGGGTTATTGGAAACTATTTTTAAGACAAACACTGTATGTGACAAAAGTGTTGGTTTCTGCAATTGTATCTGATTTTATTTATTTGGATTGATTGAATGCTTTTTCAAGAACAGAGCCTGAGTTGCAGGAATTGAAATGATATTGTGAAATATGTGTATTTAAAATAAATTAGTTAATGCTGCTTTAATGTTTTTGTGAAATGAGTGCAGTTTTTAAGCATCCACAAATAACCATTGTCTTTTATCTAATTTCCATAAAATTATAAGCTATATTATATACAATATGTATAGGCATATCATTAAAAAGTTGTTAGGTGCACCATCTAGACAGTTATTTCCAGATTTAAATTTCTGATTGCTTTATGCAGGAGATAGAATGCACACACAAGGAAACATTTTTTTCACATATTAGCTGACATCTTGTTAGTGACTTATGTGGTCCTACATTCCATTGTGGATGGGTGCATAGTAGACTTGTTTGATAAAAAATAGTTCAAAACTCGTTTTGGATGTAGGGGGAGCTGGTGGTTCGGATCTAAAGTCAATTCCGATTTTCACAGAAAAAAAGTTCAAAGCTTTTCAATACTTCTGAGACTTCCGAATCCTTTGTTAATGGTTTCAAAGTGTTATTTCCTGTTTCATTGGGTGGTCATTGGGTAGTTGTTTTATTCCAGAAAAGGGGGGGAAGCAAAGAGAATAAATCCATCCACTCTGGTTAAAACAGCTTCTCTCGCTTAAGACTGAAGCAGAAGGGAAATGAAAGGAATTCATCCACACTAGTTTAAACTGACGCGGATCCATCCCATTCACACTGGTTTAAACTGACGCTTATCCATCCCATCCACACTGGTTTAAACCGATGCGGGAGAGAAAGGAAGGGAAAGGAATCCATCCACACTGGTTTAAACTGATGCGGATCCATCCCATCCATACTGGTTAAAACTGCTTCTCTTGCTTAAGACTGACTCGGAGGGGGGAGGGAAAGGAAAGGAGAGGAATCCATCCACAGTGGTTTAAACCGACACAAGAGGGAAAGGAAAGGAAAGTAATCTATCCACACTGGTTTAAACTGACATGGATCCACCCCATCCACACTGGTTAAAACCGCTTCTCTCACTTAAGACTGACTCAGGAACGGGAGGGAAAGGAAAGGAATCCATCCACACAGGTTTAAACTGACGTGGATCCATCCCATCCACACTGGTTAAAACCGCTTCTCTCGCTGACGCGGGAAGGAAAGGAAAGAAAGGGAATCCATCCAAACTGGTTTAGATGGTTTCTCTGGCTTGAACCGAGGCCAGGGAACAGAAGTGGGGGGAAAGCTGAATGATTTCCAACTTACTTACTGATTCGTAATAGAAATGGCGGAAAAAGCTTTGGAAGAGCAAAGGGACTTCCGGTTTCCTTAAAAACTTCGAAATCGCTTCAAAAAGGAAATCTTTCCGAATTTATTCCGAATTACAAAGATTCTGATCGAACCTAACCATGCCTAGTGCATAGGTGTATTCATGTGTTATTGCATGTCATTCACAAATCTCCTACCATCAGTATAGTACTTTAAGTATTCTACTAGAACTCTGTCATACAGACTTTCTTCAACTATCAGGAGGCCTGTCTTCTGTCAGCAAGTGTCCCAGGAATCAGATGGTTAGAATGCAAGAACTGATGAGTAGCAGACTTGTGCAATTCGGCCGGGAGGTGATCTGTTTTTGGTATCTGAATTTGGTTGGGTACCCAGCTCTGTTTACTGGCAGCTTTCTGAAAATCGGCTAATGGAAAAATCTGTTTACAGCTAGGCAGTCAGAAGATCAGGCACATTGGCAAGTTTGGAGAACTTACGAGACTCCTCTTTCTGTTCCTGTGATCCTTTCCTATCTTCCTTTCAAGAGATTTGAAGAATGGGGTTAAGGAAGCAGCCCTCCTGGGACCCTTTTCTAGACACAGCTTGTGTAAGACATGTCACGGTGTTCTTCTATTATGATTGGTCCAACAGGCAGAGCTCACAGGATGGAGTCGTGATTGGCTGCCATGTGGTCCCATTACGGATGAAAAACGTGATTGCTGGGCCCTTGTCGTTATGGCCAACCAAGGAAGCCACATTGGCCAAAGGGAACCGACTAATCCGAATCTATGCCCAAGCCTATTGAGAAGTTAACTTAGCCCAGGCCAGTCACAGAACATCTAGCAGAAGGAAGGGAAAAGCAAGAGGGTGGTCATCAGCAGGTCCAGAAGTCATTCAGCAAGTCAGTTCACATATATACCAAGCCAGCAAGAAGAAAACAAAATTGTAAATTGTAGCTCGTTCAAGGTTGGGAGAACATGGATGTTGAAAAGTACTGCTAGCTAGTCCTCCAAAGGGAGGACTGAAGGCAACAAATCTGCCAGGGAGTGGCTGAGAGATTTATAGGCAACTGTCTCCTATAAAATAACCATTGGGAGTGGCACAATCTCTCTTGTATATTTGTTACTTGGCAAATGATGGCAATTGATCTTCAGGGAGTGCAGCCTTGTTCAGTCGGGCCCTTCTCTGCCTCAGCTCTCACTGTTCCTCAGTCTCAAAGAGACAATTGTTACCAGGAGTTGCAGATTCCTGGATGTTTGCTTCTACCTCTCCTCTTTATTGTCTGACTCCAGAAGGTGACTTATGATAAGGACTTCGTTTCTCCTTAAATAGTGAAGAATTATGCCAGTTCGGTGTAATGGTTTGTATGTTGGATTAAGAATCAGGGAGGCCTGGTTTCACATTCCAGTTAGCTATAGAAACCTACTAAGTAACTTCGAGCAAATCATAATATCCCAGTCTTAGAGAATGTCAATGGCAAATTACTTCAGAATAGATCTTGTGAAGGAAATTCTGTACATGAGGCACATAAAATATATGATAATTGGATTAGTGCAAGGACACATGGTGTTATGCTGCTTACATGTGCAAAGTGTACAATTGTGTTGTCCGAATGGCACATGAGAAGGATGCAATGGATTGGCATGCATCCTTCATGAATGTTGATCAGTGTACAGTATATGTGAGTGTCTTTTAAAGAAATTGTTCTGAAAGGTTATAAAGTAGCTCTTAAGTTTTGTGCTGCTCTTTTGAGTACACTCTTAATTCTTCTATTCAATCTGTTCACTTTGGAAACAAAAATATACATCCAAGTCCCAATGGAAAATAGGGTCAAGTAGACCACGTCCCCTTAAGTGCTGGACTCACTCATAAATAACGAGATTCTAATCTATGTCATGGAACTTCTTCAGTGACCCTGTGCCAGT
The DNA here is from genome assembly GCA_030556195.1 of Anolis apletophallus. Taxonomy (NCBI): domain Eukaryota; kingdom Metazoa; phylum Chordata; class Lepidosauria; order Squamata; family Anolidae; genus Anolis; species Anolis apletophallus. The sequence continues at coordinate 40,196,669 of JARBWK010000001.1, read as the reverse complement.
CAGTCTCCCTCAGCCTCATTTATCTCTCTTGTTCTTAAGAGGTTAAAAGAAAAAAAAGAGTAAGAGTAAATAAAATATGAGATCCAGTTAGATGACTATTGTGGGGAAATTTCTTCAAACTGATATGTCTTGTTGGAGAATTGGATTAGGAACAAGATACATTAGCAATCTATTGAAGAAGCAAGAGAGCAAACCAGAATCTTATTATGATTGTAGGTTATGACATGGAACAACCAAGATTAAATGTCAATACTTGCATCCTAGCAGCAATAGAAAGGTGAAATGAAAGCCGAGAGAGGAGACAGTGCCTAAGAAAACCCTATGACGTTGATGGTGTCATCATAAGTCAGTGGGTGATTTGAAGGCAGTAAAAGGTAATAAGAATGGGAATAAATGGTTATCTCTAATAAGTACTTGAGTGGAACAATATATGCGATATTCTCCTTGATTCATAATAGTAGGTGGCCATTTGAAGAGGCCCTGTTGTGTATTTCAACATTTTGTAAAGTTTGATTGGTGTGTACATGTAACAGGGCTTTTTAATAGTAGCACCTCTAATGTGAAATGGTCTACCCAAGGAAGGTTAGACTGGTGCCATCTCTTTAAGCTTCTGTCTGGCAGCCCAAACCATGCTGTTCTGTATGGTATTCAGTGTTTGTAATTGCTGCTTGAGCTGGCTTCTAGGATTGTTTTTATACTGCTTTTTGTGTTTTTAAGGAATGTTTTACTGATTCGTTTATAAAATGTTTATAAAATGTTTTAATCCTAGCATTATTTTAATTTGTTTTAATTGTTTTATTCCTTTGGGAGCCTTTAGGACTTGGGAGAAGGTATAGAAAACTAAATAAATACATAAATACATACAGTGGGCCCTTGATATCCACTGGATTTTAGTTCTGGACTCTGGGTGGATATCCAAACCTGTGGATGCTCTAACCTCAACATATACAATGGTATAATAAACTGTGTTTATATACAATAGTAAAATCAATCTTTTCTTTTTAGATTAAGAAAAACATTTTCAAGCCACTGATTATTATAACCATGCATTGAAATCTGTGGATATGGAGGACCGACTGTAGTGTTCGCCTGTATTATTTTTTGAATCTAAAGGAAGCACAATAATGCCTCTGCTGTTTGCCAGGGAATTATAATTTATGGGTTTTTTGTGCATTTAAAGAATGACTTGTTTTGGGAAATTTTATTTTCATTTACAAGGCCAGGTTGCTGTTACATATTACAGATTTTATTTGGTTGAGGCAAAATATTATAGTTTCAAAAACAGTAATAAGTTACACTGTTACATTATAAATATAAATCCATGTTCTTGGAGAGACTGCACCCTCCCTTCATTTGGCCTTGTTTCTGAATAATTAGATATATCCTTTTCTAGATTCTCTTTCAAAATTTGAACCTGTGTAATATTATCTTTAAATATATTGAGTGCTATAATGCATTATTTAATATATGAATATTAAAATGTCGCCCCAAATGCGTTTTATGGCATTAATAGCACTATGTAACACATTTTTTCTTCCTGGGTTATAAATGTCATTTCCTAAGTGGTTCTGTCATAAAAACATGGAACAAGTTTTCTAAACCGCAAAAACTTTGTTTTTCAGGGACATTTTGCAGCACATTTTGCTATAGTTTTTCACTGAATATCTCATAGAATCACAAACAATTCAACATAGGTTGTGGCATACCCTAAGCATGGGATTCATTCTGGTTTTGTAGGCTAAGCAAAATTAGCCTTGGATGGATGACGGCTGACAAATGTGAGGAAGTAACTGATAAAACTACTCCTGAATATCCCTTGCATGAGTGAGAAAGGCAATTTGAAGGCTCATGCAAATTATAGAGTCAAGTGCCTACACCAGCATCAATTCCATTTTTATCCTACACTAGCTGAGGACCCGGCGGTGCCCGGGTTATTTGAGGAAGGCATTGTGTGCCAAGGTTGGTTCCTATTAGATGTGTATGTGGCTTGCAGTGGTCTCAGGAAGTTAGTGAAGGCACTGCAAGTCCCATTGGCCATGGTCCATCCCCCTCCCAACAGCACCAGGATGTAGAGTGGGTCATGGGGGCTCTTAGTGCCACGTTTGGTGTTGATCATTCATTAGATGAGGGTCGCAGTAGTCTCAGAAGGTGAGTGAAGGTACTTCAAGTCCCGTGATCCATGGTCCATCCCTCTTCAAACAGCACCAGGATGTAGAGTGGGTCATGAGGGCTTTGTGTGCCAAGTTGGTCTTGATTAGTCATTGAATGAGGGTCGCAGTAGTCTTGGGAAGTGAGTGGAGGTACTTCAAGTCCCATCATTCGTGGTCCATCCTCCTCAATACTGCACCAGAATGTAGAATGAGTCATGGGGGCTCTGTGTGCCAAGTTTGGTCTTGATCAGTGTTTGGATGAGGTTGGCAATGGTCTGGTGAAATGAGTGGAGGTACTTCAAGTCCCATCATCCGTGGTCCGCCCTCTGAACTGCATCAGGACGTCCATTGGGTCATGGGGGCTTTTTGTGCCAAGTGTGGTCATGATTATGCACTGGATGAGGGGTCGCAGCGGGCTTGGGAAGTGAATGGAGGTACTTGAAATCCCATCCTTCATGGTCCATCCTCCTCTAAACTGCAGTAGGATGGAGTGTGGGTCATGGGGGTACTGTGTGCCAAGTTTGGTCTTGTGGTTCAGGGCCACCTTGGTCTGTGGGGAATTAAGAGTTTGAAAGTACTACAAATCTCATAACCTGTGATGGTACTTCAAGTCCCATCATCCATGGTCCTCCCTACTCCAAACTGCAGTAGAATGAATCATGGGTCATAGGGGCTCAGTGTGCCAAGGTTGGTTACTGTTAATTCAGGCCATACACAATGTCCCATTAACTGAGGCCTAGTCAGGGAAATGAAGTTAATGAAGCCGTACTGTAAATTTTGGGCCTGGTTTGTGATTTGTAGGGGCTACAGTGTTTTCTGGGAAGTTAGTTGGGTGAAGGTACGGCAAATCCCATCATTCGTGGCCCATCCTGTCCTAAACTCTCTTTTGGGGCCTGTAATGTTCTGGCCTGCTCTGCTGGTAATTGGTAACTTTAAAAGGCCAAATAGCAGGCAGCCGTTTTCTAAAAGCTGAGGGGAGGAGAAAACAGGAATCCATTTTGTTTTTCACAGAGCCAACTGGGGAGGAATGTTGATGGTGCATTTTTTCCCCTCAGTGGGAAGAACTCCTGTTGTTTGAATGTAGAGGCCTGGATTCTGGGATGCTGGCTAATCAGTGGCAATCAATGCCCTCTGTCTGGTGCCTTACAATTTTGGAGTGGCGAGGTTGGCCAATCTAAGGACTTTATGCAAATAGCTGCCACATTTTTCCCCTCAGTGGGAAGAAATCCTGTTGTTTGAATGTAGAGGCCTGGATTCTGGGATGCTGGCTAATCAGTGGCAATCAATGCCCTCTGTCTGGTGTCTTAGAATTTTGGAGTGGCGAGGCTGGCCAATCAAAGGACTTTATGCAAATAGCTGCCACATTTTCCTCCTCAGTGGGAAGAAATCCTGTTGTTTGAATGTAGAGGCCTGGATTCTGGGATGCTGGCTAATCAGTGGCAATCAATGTCCTCTGTCTGGTGCCTTAGAATTTTGGAGTGGCGAGGCTGGCCAATCAAAGGACTTTATGCAAATAGCTGCCACATTTTCCCCCTCAGTGGGAAGAAATCCTGTTGTTTGAATGTAGAGGCCTGGATTCTGGGATGCTGGCTAATCAGTGGCAATCAATGCCCTCTGTCTGGTGCCTTACAATTTTGGAGTGGCGAGGCTGGCCAATCAAAGGACTTTATGCAAATAGCTGCCACATTTTCCCCCTCAGTGGGAAGAAATCCTGTTGTTTGAATGTAGAGGCCTGGATTTTGGGATGCTGGCTAATCAGTGGCAATCAATGTCCTCTGTCTGGTGCCTTAGAATTTTGGAGTGGCGAGGCTGGCCAATCAAAGGACTTTATGCAAATAGCTGCCACATTTTTCTCCTCAGTGGGAAGAAAGCCTGTTGTTTGAATGTAGAGGCCTGGATTCTGGGATGCTGGCTAGTCAGTGGCAATCAATGTCCTCTGTCTGGTGCCTTAGAATTTTGGAGTGGCGAGGCTGGCCAATCAAAGGACTTTATGCAAATAGCTGCCACATTTTTCCCCTCAGTGGGAAGAAATCCTGTTGTTTGAATGTAGAGGCCTGGATTCTGGGATGCTGGCTAATAGAATTTTGGAGTGGCAAGGCTGGCCAATCAAAGGACTTTATGCAAATAGCTGCCACATTTCCGCCCTCCCGCCTTTCCGCCCTCCGCACACATACATACAAACATTCCGTTTTATTAAGGTATACAGATATTCCAGGTATTTAGATGCTCTTGGTTGATGATATAATCAATTCTGTCTACAACAAAAAAACTTTAGGGACTGAATCATGGTCTTGAAACTGAGTTTCAGCGTACGGTACATCACTCAGAGCCCCACTCAACAATTGTTGGTGTGGCCCACTCCAGGTCTTTCCAGCTGCTATTCAGCACCATCGGGCAAGAAAGTGAAAAAAATTGACAATATGGACAGAAAATTTTATTCCAAGTCAATTTTTCCTTCTGTATTGCCAACTACCTGCCTGTTTGAGTCTATGGATGATACCTTTTTGGGAGGATTGTGCTGTTTTTCTATTTGGCATGACATGCCTCTTTCTGTGTTTAGTAGGTTAACAGTCTCCCATTTGGGGGTCATAGACCACAAAAAAGGGACAGGTTGCTTACCTGCAACTGTAGTTCTTCAAGTGGTCATTGGTTAACTCACACCTCTCTTCTTGTCATTTCCTGCCTTATCTTAAATTTCTGGGCTGCTGGATCAGCTTCCATGGAACTAAAGGTTTCAGTGGGAAGCAGTGTAGTGCACAGGGAGTGGTAGAGGAAATGCCAAAATGCTTATGTAATCTAGAAAATTCTGAATGAAGTGTTATGCAAGTGCAGACACTCATTTGTGAGATTTCACAGATGATCATTTGAAGAACTAAAGTTACAAGTAAGGAACCTATTTGTGCTCCTTCCTCTTAGTTCTCTATGTCTCTCAATATTTGCTTTCCTGAGTTGAGCCAACTAGAACAGTGGCTTAGGCCGCACTGGATGTACAGGTGAAGACAGAAAACAAAATATGGCCGGACATTTTGAGCTGAAGTCTGCTTAGGCTGTAGAGAGGGTTCTGTGGCCCTTCAAATGATGTTTAGATTGCAAGTCTCACCAGCCTTAGGTGGTATAGAAATTATGAGGAGTGATGGGTTGTTGCAGTCCACCACCACTGAAAGGTCACATAATTACCACACCTTGTTAAAAAGCTATTTTTTCTAGTGGAATAGACATTTATAATCAATGTTTATTCCACCAATGTTTTACCGGCATTGAATTCTTGCTGGAACTGTAAGCTGCCTTGAGTCCCATTGGATGAGAAAAGCGGAGTAAAAATGAAGCAAGTAAAATAAACAAACAAACAAACAAACACATACATACATACACTTTATGAATTAATTCTATTAGTAGCTAATGAGATTCTAATTGCTTTCCATCTGGGGATTCATAAAAGTCTAGTTAATCTGGCCAAACTACTTTTGTTAAGTCCATTTAAAGTATTTTTTTCAGCTATTTTTTAAATAAATTTATTTAGGGCTATTTTGTTGAAGAAATTGGCAGCATGCGTTTTTCTTGTTGACGTAGAAATCTTAACATTTGAAGTATGAAAAATGTATTCTGTTTTAAACTATGGTGGAGAAAAATCTAAGAGGTGTAATTATATTAGAGCTGTCCAGAATTTATGACATAAGAAATGTCTATTTTTATGCTGACAATTGTGACAAACTTTAAGAAAAGAAAGCTCTGTAGGTATTAATTAGTAGCTATGATGACAATCATCTTGGTAAAAGTCCAGTATCTATTTCTGAACTTGGCCAACATGGATGGAAACTTCAGGGTGAGACCTTTCTGTCTTGTTGTGCTTTCAACTTACTTCTGAATCTTGTATGATATCACATGTGATATGTAGACCAGAGGGGAAGGGCTGGACAGCATTTAGAAATGATTTATGGAGTCTGTTTGGTTTGTGCTGATATGCAGATGTGTTCAGTAAGTACATAATTCCTGTGAGACCAGTATAAACACATCCCCCATAATCAACACAATATTAGAGGTCAGTAGGACATGCTCCACCCTAATTCTGATCATTAAGTTTTTGAGTTGAATGTAAAGCAGTGCAAAAGGGAAAGTGCATGGCCAAAGCCTTCACAGTAAAGGAGAGGGATTTCTCTGTATTTTCCCCAGGCCTCAGGGTGCATGGGTCAGTGAGAAAGGCAGTGTGTCAGCCCTTCACTCTTATTAAAAAGATGGCCTTAAGTAAAAACATTAGCTGCTGACCATGACACCCTTTTTTAACATCTCGTTTCATGCTACATTCCATTTCAATAACTGACAAATAGATGCTGCATGTACATCCATGTCAATGAGATGTTTAGCAGCTGGCTGGCTGGCTTTATGTTGTTGGAGTTATGAATGAATTTGGACATATATAAGGAAATAACAAGCAGTATAATGATCATTACATACATAATTACCCTTTCCAAGTCCCTAAGTCATATATATTTTCTGGACAGCATGAAATTACTTCAAGTAATTTTTTTTACTAAGATAGGCTTCTGAACCTTTGAAAGAAAATGTCAGTAATCATTTCTATTCATCAGTTCAGTCAATTTTGCTGATTCAATTGAAACTATAATCAGAGGGGTTTTTTTGAACTTTTTTGTAATTTCACAGATGTTTCATTTTCTCAAATGACATTGATGTGTGCTTATTTTTCATAGAACATGGTTCTGAAGATTATAATGTTGTTCAGCATTTCTTTTCCCAATGTTTGGAGAACTGGTGTGGTTCCCAAGCTCTTTAATATCATTAAGAAACCTTATCCAATATCAAATATGGCTGCTCAAGTACTACTACTAGATTGTGTGGTATCTTTATTGTAAAAGCAACATGGGTTGCTAGTGCATTTTCAAACAAAATTTTAAGTTCTGGTGTTTGCTATTAATTATTGGGATCCAATTTACTATACCAATTCTGACGTCATTATAGGAGGCCCTACTTGCATGTCTGCTTGAAACCAATTAGGCTGGGAGGTACAAGGGAAATGGTCATCTTGGCAGTACCTTTAATTTCTTTAACAGATTTTATGCAGCAAGTCCCTTCATTGCAGATATTCAGTTGGGTCCGGAGGATCCTCTGTATATCTTGCCCTATAATTAATTAAAACTATTGGCATAGTTGTATATGAGGTGACTTAGCTTTAGTTATTCATTTAGCTCGCCTTTCATTATGTCCCCCCCTCTTTTAAGTATCTCTATACATCACTTTGGAGGGGGTTATCCAAAAGTTAAGTGTGTGTGTGTGTGTGTGTGTGTGTGTCCCCCCTATATATAGGTGACTATATATAGGTGTATATGAGGTGACTTAGCTTTAGTTATTCATTTAGCTCGCCTTTCATTATGTCCCCCCTCTTTTAAGTATCTCTATACATCACTTTGGAGGGGGTTATCCAAAAGTTAAGTGTGTGTGTGTGTGTGTGTGTGTGTGTACCCCCCCCCCCCTATATATAGTTTTATAAAAGGAAAGATAGGCATTTTGTTATGACTTTGGCATTTATACCAGTTCCAGTTTTACACTGCACAAACTCACTAGAACTATTAAGAAGACCCTGCCTCTGAATACTTATCATATGAAGAAGAACAGAAATGAGTTGCTACATTAATTCTTTGTACAGCCTTTGGACTAGAGCAGTTTTTTAGCCTCATATGGTAGATGGGGCTGTGGAGGAAACAAGGCTAGGAGAACAGGAATTACTTGAGATTTCACTTCTGTAGCTATGGGGAGAGTTGGAGATAATCTTTATAGTGAGGTATAACATCTTGATGGCTAATTAAGATATTCAAGTATATTTAATAAAATAATATCCAATATTAAGTTAGGAAGAAATAAGTTTCCATAGAGGTAAGTGGCGTTACAGCAAAAAGAATAAGGAGTCGGAGGTAACTAACAATTATTAACGTTTGGTTAGCATTATTTTTGCGGATTAAAAAGCTACCTCCTCATGTGTGACTGTTAATCAGGAAGACAAGGTGAAGGAGGAAAGGCGAGTTAAGTTAGGTATTTGCTTTTTAAAAATGAAGAGACATTGCCAAATAGAGGAGAAAAAAGTCAATTGTGAAATAGCATATACTTGGAACTTTTAAAGGTATATCAAATAAAGAGAGCAGAAAAAGAGAGAGGTGAAGATGAATAAGGGAGAAGTGAGAGAATTTTTTTTAAAAAAATGTGTAGCTGTAGAGCATTTTGCCTGCTCCTGGACTAGAAAGATTGATTTCATGATGGGCTTGTGTCCCTTCTTTAGTCTTGAAAGATTTGGAAGACTTTTAATGATAAGAAGGCATCACAGCCAAGCAAATCAGACATGGTCAGGTATTTCTAAATTGTAAGATTCATATAAAGAAGTTTAGTTAGACAAAAATATTGCCAGGGTTCTGTTGCTGATTAACCTTTATATTTAAGTTTTAAAAAACAGACTGCCAGGTCACATTTGCACTCAACCTCTGCTGTGCATCAACTGTCAAGCTATTGATTGAGTTCCATTTAATGAGCAGAAAATCACATTCTGAAGAGCCATCAGATTGGGATGAACAAACATACAGCCCTAATGCAGATACGAATTTTCCCATAGCACCTGTCTAATTAATGGTAAGAGGAATTGCATGAGGCCTGTCTGTACATGCAGCAAATTATATTTGAAGAATGGACCACACCAGTTATGTCTGCAGGGAATATGAGTCATATATTTAAATATGCCTGTAAAATTAAACTAACTGCATATGTAAGTTTTCAGTAAACAAGGAATAAATTGGTGTGTACCAGAAATTGCAGTTTTTATAAGATCTGATAAAACCTATGCATGAAAGAGAAATGTCTAAAATGTTATGAGGTGAGGCTTTATTATTGACAAATATCTTCTGATATGCCTTTCTTTCATGTGTTGCGGGGGAAAAAAGAAAATTTAAGTAAGCTTTTGTGATTTTGAATGCACTTTGAAAAAGTTTGGAATTGATTCTTCAGTTAACAGTAATAATAATATTGATTATAAGTTACAAATGCAAATGTGGGGGAACTACATCAGACTCTCAGTTTACCAGAACTCAGTAACTCTCAAGCAACTGACCCCAACATTGAAGAAATAATATTTTAAATAAAATTTACAATATTTTTAGTGAAATGTAAAACTGTGTTACATTAAAATAAGTCTGCCTTTCTTTGGCCTAATTTGCTTTTATTAATTTTAATTTCAATATTGATATCAATACAGCATTAACGGTATGATACTGAAAGCAGATATCCAGTAAGGAATGTGGTATAGTATGGGTTATAGTATTAGTTAAAATTATTTTTAATAGTAACTCTCAAGCAACCAGAAATTAAATTTATCTGGTATCTATCAATCCAGTTAACTTAGGGCCCTTCCAGACAGGCCCTATTATTCCATGATCTGATTCCAGGTTTTTTGCTGTAAACTGGATTATATGAGTCTACACAGCCAGATAATCTGGGATAAGACGAATACCTGGGATCAGATTCTGGGATACAGGGCTCTGTCTGGAAGGGCCCTCAGATTCTGTTGTACTGCTTCACTCTGAACAGTTACTGAGCACTTGTTGAGAATTTGAATCTAGTATGAATGGCAAAATTGACAAATATAATTGTGGTAGATGTAGAGATATATTTAGTAAGAAATTACTGTGAACTGTTTATTGTACAGTGGAATGATAATATTCATTCTTGGCTTTTCTTTGTGAACGAAGATTCAGGAAGGACTCATCCCATGCTTTCTACAAGCGCGTTGATGACTAAAAAGGCCAATCCGAGATAGGCAAGTCTGGTTGCAGAAAGCACAGCAGAAAGTCTCCTTGGGTGATGTTGTTTCCAAGTTGTGGTTCTTTCTGCCCGCGTTGTTGTTTCTCTTCGAGACTCGTTTGGCGTGACTTCTCGAAAGGGGATTGCGACCGATGGTAAATTTCCCCCCGGAGCTGCTGTGAAATTCTTATTGCAGCTCCGCCATCTTGAAAAAAAAATTGTATTGTGTCATGTTTGTTGTTAGCCATCTTGAATCCTTATATCAGGAGAAAGATGGGATAAATATAAATTAAATAAATTAAAGATAAATAAAGGTCGGTTAGTGTCCTTTAGGGTTTTTAAAAGTATTTTGTTTAAACCAATTTTAGTTGCTTGGCATATATTTACAGCTAGACACGACAAAAACGTGTGTGTTTACATGTAGATGTGTTTCTAAATCCTGTGAGCAGCATTGGCTCACACCGTCCAGAAATGAACAGGGCTTTGTCCCTTTCACTCAGTGTTCCTCCCTTCTACATAGAAACAAGGAACTTGGCAGAGTGTGTCATATATAAAAAACACAACTCTCTTTGTCTCTAAAATTAGAAATCCCACTTTAACTGCACGAACCCACTCCCTTTTCTAAAGAAGGATCAGATTCAAAATATACTCTTGGAGAATGTTGCATATTAAAAGATTCTGATTGGCTCTAGCAAACCTTCCAACATTTGAACACTGATATGTAAGATACAGGGAAACTGATTTCCATAAATATCTTCAGGATGTAGGTCAGGAGTTCCCAATCTGCTATCCTCTAGATTTTGGGACATTAGTTCCCAGAATTCTGATCACTGGCCATGATATCAGTGGCTTCTAGCATTGTAATCTCCAAAAAAAATATCAGTAGAACCAAAAGTTAAAAACTACTGATGTGTGTAAGATTATGGAAGAGAATAGTGATGGCTCCTTATAAATTATTATATTTAAAAAATCACTTGAATGCTCTGCATCTCTAGTATAACCATTGACTGTCCATCATAGTTGAATTTGTTTACATTAAAGCAATGAATATGGGGCTCTTGCTCCTTTGATTCCCCAGATGCCTGTGCCCCTTCTCCATGAAGCCCTTTGGTGGTTCCCCTGGCATTCTAACACATTGAAATCCTTCCCATTTGATTTAGTTATTACTAGTAAGAGCTAGATATTAAAATACATTGGTATTTTTGGGTGTACCATTGTGCTTTGGTTCCACCCATGACTGGAATGCATGCTTGAAGAAACCTTCTGACATTGAGTTTGGCCTTTTCGTTTTCAAAGATTCCCCACCCTAGGGTGAGAATGAAGACTTATTTCTCAAAATATGATTCTTGCTACAATTAAAACATTCTGCAAAATGTCTGGGGATAATGGAATGGAACCTATGTATATGACTGTTTTTAAAAACTATATTAGATAAACTGTTTGTTTTGGTATTATATATGAGCCCATAGCCCAATGATGTAATCTGATATAAGAATGATATATAAACCAATTCTATGAGCTGCTCTACTGAGACGTGTTACTCTTTTATAATGAAAGGAAGCATATTTTGCAAATGTTACGATTTCCTGCTTATTCATTTGATTCTACTTCTGAGTATATGTTTATATTATCTGTGTTTCCTGGCTATATGTGACAACACAACAAATTTAGCATTATTGAAAACCTTTAGGAGTGAGTAGGTGTCAGGCACAAATAACAAGACCCGCAGTACTGAAAAAGAAGCAACAGTATGCATGAGTACAGTAAGGAAGAAGGATTGAAGTGGCATTTGAACATTTTCTTAAAGTGGTTGTTTGCCAATTTATAGTAATGCTTGGAAGACTCCCAGGAACGTAATTACACTGCACACAAAAACCATTCAAATTCTTTAGAAATCTAAACTAGTAATCTTTTATTAAAGAACAGTGTCCTTTTGTTATATTGATAAAGAGCTGTTGGCTTTTTAAGTACTTTACATGTAGGTAAATAAGTGTTATTCTATTCCATAACTTTAAAGTAAAATGGTAGTTGCTTCACTTGGTTAATGAAGTACTTTGTGCTACATGTTTTCCATTTCTTTCAACAACAAAAATCTCTTCCTCCACCCAGATTCTTGAGGGTTATTTAAAAGCGTTCAGCACTTTTATTCAGAAATTTGTAAAAACTATATTTTTTCAATCCTGAGTGAGGGGCAGAACTAATAAGGGTTCTTTTTATAAGTGTTTATAAGAACTTTCCTACCCCTTCAGTATATTAATACAATTCCCTTCATTTTTGCCAGGGTGTACGAACAAAGCCTTTCTCTTATTCCTGATGAAGTCAGCAAACAATCTTATCCCTTTTCTCTATTTTTCTATCATTTGAATTAAGCGTACCTTGAAATGCTATATAAAGTGTGCTGGGTATATGTGTTTTGCTCACCAGTGTTGTGAAACATGCAAGCATATCTGTAAAAGTGAGAGAGATTCAGAGCATCCCCCGCCCCCACAATTTTCCCAAGGATAATTTTTAGTTGGTAACTTTGACGAACATGGATAAAAAAATACAATAGGGAAAAGGTTCCACATTTGAGATATATCAGATCTATATATATATCTCTGTTAAGTAGATGTGTTCCTGGGCATTACCTTTTTAACAGAAAATTTGATAGAAAAGGCAGAAATATCATGGAAAGATCATGTGTCTACAATACAAAAAATAAGAGCAGTTGATATGTTTCAACAAACTTTTTATATAAAAGAGAGAGACTTGTGAAAAGAGTGAGTGGCGGGGATGAGGGATGGGGCCTTCTCAGTCGTGGCTCCTCGGTTGTGGAACTCCCCCTCCCTATTAGCTTTCAGGAAAAGAGTCAAAACCTGGCTCTGTGAGCAGGCTTTTGGAAACTAGGGCAATGCAGTACTCTGAACTGGAAGCTTGTGTAATTTGACCTCGGAATGGACTCAGACCATGAACTTTGGATGGCGCGTTTTTTTAATTTTTAATTTGCTTAATATGTCATATTTTAAAAAACTTTTAGGTAAATGTTGTTGGGGCACAATGTTTGTGCTACTGTAAGCCGCCCTGAGTCCCCCTGTTGGGGTAAAGGGCGAGGTACAAATATTTATTTATTTACATTATTTACATGGCAAAATAATAAATAATTAAGTATTGAATAAGCAAACAAAACCATTTTGAATCTTCTAAATACAGTTGGCCCTCCACATTTGTGATTGTGACTTTTCCAAATTTGATTAATTTGGTATATCTATGAATTTCTAGGTAGGCTACTCCAGTGCACTTGTTTGGTCAACTTCCACCAGATGTAAACCATAAATGTGTGCTGGAGGACCTGGAGATTCTAAGAGCTTGACCACTGAGTTTCACTAGAAGACATAAAGATTCTTAGAAATATTTTCTCCTATGTAAAAAAAATAGTATTTTAATTCATTATTTAAAAACTTTTGGTGGGGTACTGTGCCTCTAACCTCGGCGAATGGGAAGTGCTGCTTGTGCTATTTGAAGGATTATTGAAATTGTATCCAGGAACAGTTTTCTCAGATCTTCTTAAGATTTGATGGCCAAAATTATAGCTATTTCTTAACATGTTGATGATAGCTGGTGAGGCAGGCTTATCTACTTTCCCCTTTTTGCTGTTTTATTTTACATGGGTACTTAGTTGGATGATTCTGAAAATTGATGCTGCTTATCTTGCCTGTTGTAGGCATGCTTACACATCCACAGTAAAATCAAATTGAGCAGAATCCCATTCTTTCCCAATGCAAAGTTTATTGCAAAACTGCTGCTGCAATAGGCAGCAATAGTGTTCTGTTTCCCTTCACTATTTTCCCAATGGCAGCGCTGCTAAACAAAGCCCGAGAAGGGAAATGGGCTGGGTCTCAGTCAGTATAAAAATACTTTTTTAAAAGGTGCTTCTTTGTTAACTGAGGTATGCCTAAACTATATGTCTGCTACCTATAGGTAATGTGCCATACAGTAATGCACTGTTGAAGGGGTCAATATTTTTACTGTCAAATTTCTATTTAAACATGCAGCTTGTCTAGTACTTTGATAGTTACGGCATGTGATTATTTTTGCCCAAATAAATTTAAGGTTTTTTTTAAAAAAAATTACAACATTTATGGTTTGCATCCTTATTTTTCAGATTACAAAAGCTAAAATCTTTGGACGTAGGTAGTACATGGTATGGCAGTTTGCTGCTTTTTCTTTAGTTTAGCATATATTTTCAAAATTTGCCCTGATACCAGATACTGTAGGGCCTCTTTGTGGTGCAGCAGGTTAAACCGCTGAGCTGCTGAACTTGCTGGTGGTTTGGATCTGGGGAGCGGGGTGAGCTCCCACTATTAGGCCCAGCTTCTGCCAACCTAACAGTTTGAAAACATGCAAATGTGAGTAGATCAATAGCTACTGCTTCTATGGGAAGGTAATGGCACTTCATGTAGTAATGCCGGCCACATGACCTTGGAGGTGTCTATAGACAATGCCAGCTCTTTGGCTTAGAAATGGTGATGAGCACCACCACCCAGATTTGGACAGGACTAGACTTAATGTCAGAGGAAACCATTAGTGAACCAGTGGTTTGGAGGCACATAATTTTATATTTTATATTTTGTAAGCACTTCAGGTAGCACATTTGTACATGTCAACTGAACAAGCAAAAATATGGGTATTTGATATGCAGATAAAGTATGGCATCTATATTCTTGCATTCCTGCCCAGAATGTAACGACTCTCCAACGCTCGGTAAGGATCACGTGTAGATTGAAGCACGGTCCAACACGATTTTATTGTAGGTACGACACATGTGAAGCAAAAGCACCGGCCCGCCACCCAAACACACCTTATATACCCTGAGCCCCTCCCCATTGCCCATGCAATGTCCAAGCAGGGTTGCACCATATCCGGGTGATTCAGCATATCCCATAGTCCGAAGGGATGTGACCTCATGGGTCCATGAGTCAGCGTTATGAGTCCAATTGTCCAATGTCCAGGCTCGGAGGAGTTTACCTCACTTCCCTCCGCAGCCCCACATACATCTGGAAGTTACGTCACTCCCACTTGACTCAGCACAGTCTCTATGCAACTGGAGCCAAGGTCACCAAAGAACTGGGGCAAAGGTCGGTGCAATCTCATGGCAGGTTGGGAGCCTGAACTTCTCCTAAGCTCAGGTCTCCCAGTCCTGACACAGAACTCTGCAGAACCCAACCCTTCTCTCACATGTTCTTCCTTAGACTGGTCTTCTAAATAAGCTTCCGGATATTACTGTCATATAAGGAAAATTGTAATTAGCCTACTGACAGTTTCTAGAGAAGGAACAGAGTGTTGCATTCTTCTGCTGGGTTGGGAAGAAGGAGCTTTCATCCTTATGCAGCCTGCTAAGTTTATGTCATGGCCAGAAAAGAAAATTTGAGTACTCCATCCTTCCTCAACCTGCTCATTTACCTGCATGCAGTTTCTTTTTCCTTCTTGGGCCACCAATTAGTGTTATGTGTGCACTAAATCTCTATATTAACATGTTTGCCCTTTATTCGTCTATTCCCTATGACTTTGACCAATCCTATCTTTCCATTCTTATGTCATCCCACTTTCCCAGTTAGCAGTCTTTTGAGGTGAAGGGACTTATGGGATGTGACTTCACACAGTAGTAGAATAAAGTGAAGGGAATAAGTGTTTTCCTCAAAATAACATGTTGTACTTTAAATCCACATGCTCTTGGAAACAAACTAGAGGTGAAAGTTGTTAAGATAATTTAAAAAAACGCCCCCATACTTAAAGGGGGATAGAGGAGAAAACGAAAAGAAGATTTGGATAGAAAATATAAAGGATTTAAATAACAAAATAGGAAAGAATAGACCCCAGTAATAGATACAGAGATGAGTTTGGACGTAAAGAGCTACTTTAGGAAGTTCCTTTTAAAACCTTTAAACACGAGAATTCATGATGCTATAATTGTTGATGTTTAGGATTTTGTGCAGCTGTATGCACTATTCAATAAGCATTTGTACAAGCTAGCACCCTCCCCTACTTTGAAGTTTAATCTGGTTTTTCCTCTTTTCTTGGCCATTCATTTTAATTAATCTTGTTGGATGCTTTTCCCTTCATAGTGATGATCATAGAACACAATAAAGAGAGAAGTTATTTGACTGTGTAGTGAAATCGTGTGGGGATTGCAGCCCTAAAGGAACTTTGTTGTAAGGGGTTTTGTTCAGAGAGCATTTGCCATTGTTTTTCTCTGAGGCTGAGGGAGCGTGGTATTCTTGAGGTCATCTGGTGAGTTACCAAGACTGAATAGCGATTTGAATCCTGGTCCCCCAAAGTTCTAATCCAAGGTTTAATCCACTATACCATGGCTGCATCTACACCATGGAATTAATGCGGTTTGACATTGCTTTACCATGGCTCAATACTATAGAATTATGGGTGTTTCATCAAAGTAGAACACCCATGATTTCATAGCATTGAACCATGGCAATTAAAGTGATGTTCCATATAGGCTGCCATATCTATCCATGTATCCATCTATTCATCTCCTTGTCAATTCATGTGCTATTTTGAGTTGCATGTTCATGGATTGTCTACCATTTTAATCCTAAATTTGGCTTTACATTTTCTTTGCATATGATTTACAGCCTTTGTATGTCTCTTTTACAGTTCTATCTTCAAGATACTAAGAGTAGTAATGGTACCTTTATAAATAGTCAGAGACTGAGCAGAGGATCTGAGGAGAGTCCACCATGTGAAATTCTGTCTGGCGATATAATCCAATTTGGCGTAGATGTGACGGAGAACACGCGGAAAGGTAAGGGTATGGATCATTTTTCCCTTTTAATTTAATTAAAATTTAAATGTTAAGCTTCATAGTAAGCTGGAGGGGTGGAAAGCAAAACTTCACCTGACTTTTAAAAACCTACCTTCTGTTTGGTTTGTCCTGCCTTCTGTTTGTCCAGTCAGTCATGCACATATACGAATACCTGAGTAGTTCTAAACTCTAGGTACCAGTTCCTTCAAAACTGATTATTGACTAGAATGTAATGCACAGAATAAAAATTATTGCTATTAAACTTCCATTTGCACCATACAAGTGCAGATTAGAAAACTAATAACACACACAGATGCCAAGCTATATTTAACATAGTATATAGGTTTCACTGCCTTTATTGCTTGGTATTGTTTTTTTGTTTTTCTATAATATAAATACAAATAAATAAATACATAAATATAGAAATCCATTGTTTATATATGGTAATTTATTGGTTTTACTGTTTCTGCTTTTCTATATGCTTTTCTACCTCTTGGTCATTTCGATGTTTCTGTTTTCATTACATAATCACCCTAGGTGTGTGACCAAATATTTCGGAACATTATAAAAATATGCAGTGTTGGCGATCAGAGGAATGTATACTTTTTATGATAATTGAAAATGTATCAGTGTCCCTCCCATCATGTATTCTGGATTTGCTTTTAGGGGCATAAATTCTGAGCACATGTAGGAGGACATGATTTCAGATTAATACTTAATGTTTGCACTAACATTTTCATTTCAATGAAATGAAAATATGGACATTTGGAATTTCCATCACTATTGAAATTGCAGACTATAAAGGTCAAACTTGGAGCTACATCAACTGACATGTGATCCCAATTCCTTGTTGCTGGTATAATAGGGGTTGCACAGTACAACATATATACAGGGAGGATCAACATGTAGAAGGGAAAGATATAGCTAATTGCACTATAATGCTCACAAATACTTCCTTGCAAATCTTCTGTGAGCTCTGAATTGTTGTGTGGAGAATGTCACATTTCTATGATAATCCTATTTCATTTCTCACTGGTGCTATTTTTCTAAGTATATTCCAAGGAGATTTTTTTTGCATGTGTACTCTTTTTGCATGAGCACAAGAAATTTGTTAGTTTTTCTTCTTTTGGAATAACCCCACAAGTAACATTTTGATTTGCTACTCAAGGGCTGTTTCGTTGGTGGAATGGAGGATGCCAATAGCAATATGGAAAAAACATATGTGTTTGTTTATTTAAGTGTAAACCATAATAGCAAGTCAAGCATGAATAACATTCTTGCAATAAGCTTTTCATTGTTAATATGTACAGTCAGCCCTCCATATTCACTAAGGTTAGTGATGCAAGATCCCTAGGAAAGTGGAAAAAACGCAAATTATACGACCACCTCCCTAGGAATCCCTTGTATAATTTTGACAACATTTATTTTGTCCAAATTAATTGAATAACATGTCTGAAATAGATTTTTGTAGTTGTTGAAGGCAAGCACAAAAACCTTACAGCAACCCAGATTTTTGTTGATTTTTCTTGATTTAATTTTCCAATCTGTTTGATCTTAATTTTATATGCCTGTCATCATTGCATTTTGAAAATGATTTGCTATATGACCCCAAATAAAAATATGTATCTAATATTTGGGTTTTTTTGCCTAGTCATAAACAGTTTTCTGAAAGAAGTTTCATGCACACTGTCTGAGCAATTCAGAATGGGAACTACAACAAAAGGTGGGAGGTGGTACAGGACTTCAGTCTTTCTGAACCAGCTGCTTCTATGTCCTCAAGTTAGTTGGAAAAAATAAAGAAAAAATATTTCTTCCTAGCTTTAACTTGTGCATCTATGTTGTTGTTATTTTTATTATATTACCTTTATCTTTATAGGACAGCATTGCTAAAGTTATGCTAAACAGTTCAAACAACTTTCATTTTAATTAATAAATTCTCACTAACCGATTGCATTGAACTTACATTACTACTGTTTTTCCCCCCAGTCACTCATGGATGTATTGTGTCCACAATAAAACTATTTCTCCCAGATGGTATGGAAGCTAGGCTACGGTCAGAGTAAGTGTAGCGTCAAAACTGTTATTTTAATGTCCAACAAGTTTTAGATGTTACGGATTTTCTGTGTATCAATGACAGCCCCTTTTATTATGTCAGAGCTTTAATAAGGCTGTAGCATGGTTGTCTCCAACTGTATAGTCCATTTGGATATACAGTATGAATACTAATTTGTAATACAAAATGCTGTATACCTTTGAGACTATTGGATGACATTATTTTATAGCAAAAGTGATTATTCTTTTCCTGAAACATTTAATTAATTAAATACTAGAATACATTAAATATAATCATTTGCAATTATTGTAAATACTTAAGAAGGAGATTGTTTCAAAAACTGAAACTTGCTACAATTGAAGTAGTTAATAAATGCCAGAAGGTCTCTATTTAAACAATGATGTTTTTGTTCTGCAGTGTCATCCATGCTCCATTGCCAAGCCCTGTTGATAAGGTAAGTCTTAGAACATTTATTTCCTTATGTCAAATGGAAGTCAAAACAGAAATGATGCAGGCAGTTCAAATACCATACTAATTGATTCATGAGTATATTTCCTTATAATCCACGTGCTTAGCCATCCTTTATGAAATCGTAGAAGTCCTGATGTGGGTACTCTAGTATGAAAGAAAGGGATACAGCACACTGAATAAATAAAATGTTTACACAAGAAATGTGGTCAGTGTTATTGCATCAATGATTTGATATTGGATACTTGACAGTATCTCTCTTCATATACCAGCTTGCCATAAGATCTGCAACTGAGTTCCTACTTCAAGTGCAATCCCCGTGATAAAAAGGCTTTCCCTGTGGCAGCTTTAGAATCCCCTTTGTAATGAGATATGATAGGTGTTTGATTTATGATCCTTTGAATGCCAGATTAAGGTCAATTTGCCATGTTTCATCTTTGGGCAATGAATGTCTTGGCTAGTTTGAGCAAGTTAAGTGGTTTGATGAGATGGATTTTGAGTTGGATCTGATGGACTTGGGGTAAAACATTGGTGTAAAGGATTGATGTTTCCAACAATAAATATGATTATAATATTCCTATTTTTGAAAAAAAACGCTTGGTCTTGTGATTTACTATTTATTTATTTATTTATTTGCTATATTTCTATACCACCCCTCTCAGCCCAAAGGCGACTCGAGGTGGTTTACACATGGCAACGAATGCCCACAAGATAAAACACTATCAAAACAATTAAAATAACAACCACATAAACAATATATAATTAGCAGTTAAAATCATAAAATACAATTCTCAGCGTCTCATTGTTAGAATCATTTTCCATCGCATCGTAATAACTGTAATTCTGTTGCAAATACTTCTTTTTGGTAAATTACTCAATAGTAGTAACTCAGTTCTAGATTCATATTAAAAACAGTATTTAGAATCTTTCTTGTCTGAGATATAATCAGTTTTGGTCACTCCAATGCATGACCCTCATCAGGAAGGAGACAAGGTAAAATACAACTTCGTTAACTGTCCTTGATCTTTCAGTGGCTTTTAATACCATCAGTTGCAGTACCCTCCTGAATCAGTTTTAAAGGCAGTATTTGTTTGTATTGGTTGAAATTATGTTGCACAAATTCATCCTGTAGGGTTTTTAAAAATAATCTTCCAGGGAAGGTCAATGCATAAAGTATTTCAGTAATCCATCTAGGAGTTTACTTGATCATGGATTATTGTGACTAGACTTGTTTGCATCCCCAAATAGCTGGACCTGGTGAATTTTGTAAAACTGGTAGAATATAGCTTTGTGCCTTTGAAGATATTTGGATTTCTGTTCACGAAGTTATGCATAGGGACATTCTCTGTTCTTTCAGTGGGAAGGAAACCCCTCCCAAATGATCTGAATGCCTTTTCCCCAGAACTTAGAACCTTTTCCCAAACAGGGACTCTGTCTTGTCAGGATTCAGCTTTGATTTGTGGGACTTCATTTAGCTTGTTGTTGAATTTGGTCATGACTACTGTTGATTTTAATGTCAAAGAGAAATAGTGGGGCATCATCAGAGAACGGGCAGAACTTCATTCCAGATCCTCAGATGACACTACTTTGCATCTTCATATAAATATTAATGAAAGAGGTAGAATAGAATCCTGTGGGATATTATAACATATATGCCATCAGATCAAGTTGAAATCTTATAGCATTGTAAGTAGAAGCAAAATCCCTTTATCCTCCAGATAAAGCCAGGTTTGCAACATACAGTGTTCAGTGCCATTGAGAAGTCAAAGAGAACCAACCTTATGAAGTCCTTGGATTTCTCTTTTGTATGCAGAAGTTGTATATTAGGACAGCAAAGGCAATTTCAGAACCAAACCCAGATTTGAACCCAAAATGAAATGGATGCAGATGACTAATTGTCATCACGTCATCAAACATTCTACCTTCAATATCTGTTTTTTGCTGAGACAATGCCATCTTCTAAGTTCAGAGAGGTTTTCTTAAAGAGTGCCCATCACAACATACCACTCCATAGGATGGTATCTCACCCTTCCACTTCATGGACTGCTAGTAGTGATCACACAGTCATTCTTCACAGCATACTGCATCATTTTCCCTCATTAATGAGACATTAATCATTTCTAGAACTCACCTAACCATTCCTCTGTGCTAAATATACTGTTAGGTAAGATGGGCAAAGATAGTCAGCACAAAATTGTCAGCCAAATTCTTCAGGCACTTTGTCTGCATCTTCAGACCATGTCAACTGAAACAGATATCAAACAACATGACCAAATGGTGTTTTGGACTCCTCAGTATTATTCCTCTGTGCTGTCATTAAAGGTCACATTAGCTGTAAGCATTTTATGGGGAATTTGTAACAGTAGTCCTAAAGGTTTCTTGAGACTACTGGGGGGGCTCCTCAACCATGCCAAGATGACATAATTCATATTTAAAATATATGTACCTGACATATAAAGAAAACATATTGGATAGATTGGGTGTATAGATAATCTATTACTTTCCTCTCCCTTTATTGTCAAATTAATCTAAAATACATTTTGATTGTTTCAAATTGCTCAATTGAACTAAGGTGCTGCTGCGTAAATTGCTATTTCTCTCACACACAAATGTATTTAAGTAAATCACAGATACAAAATTTGTTAAAATAAAGTTTAAAGGTTCTTTCATTACTAAATAAAACATGGACTACCTCTGACATGGGTAATAAAACATTGTGGCCAGGATTCAATTGTGTTGAGAGAAGCAGCTCTATCTGCTGATCCAGGAGGAATTGTGAGTCCACAGATAACTTACATATGAATACTAATTAATTTAAAAGTTGGCATTTGAAGTGCAGGTATTCTCATGTGTACTTTTGCAGTTGGCTGTGTGAGTATGTTTCTTGCACATTAAACATTCCAACACAATGACTAGTTCTGTATAAAAGTACTCTACGAAAGTACGAACATTTTTATTAGGTTGATTTCTTCCATATATGGAAGAAGACTGAAATGTAGAAAGACCATAATATTATGTGTGCATTTGGTTCAGTAACTGTTTTCCAGTGGCCTCCTTTACTATTATTAAAGTTAAACATGTCTGAGCGGATGTGTTAAAAAGGGCTTTAAAAAAACCTCAAAAGGCCCATTTTAATTTTAAATAGTTGACAGGTTGGGATAGTCAGCCAAATACATGATAGCTCTTTTTGATTTTAGCCCAAAATAAGAGTACACAAATCTCTATACATATTTTTTTCCTTAAAATTATATTTATGTTGATATACTGTATTTATCAAGTCTTTGTAAAAAAAACCCCCCATAGAGTTCTAATCTTATTTGTACATGTATTAATTATGATTACAAAACAATGTGAACAAGTAGTAATAACATGTATTTAGTTTGATAGGTTCTGGGGAATTTTTAGATAGATTAAGAGAAATAGTATGTACAACATAAATATGTACCAAGAAAAATCTTGCTAATGCAATTCATTTTATGAGTTTAAAGTAATACGACCGCTAAAGAAACCTTTGAAAATCTGACACAAAATCGATAAACATGCTTGCTTTCACTTTCCTCAGGTTGCTGCTAACACTCCCAGTATGTACTCTCAGGAACTGTTTCAGCTTTCTCAGTATCTACAGGTAATTTGTGCTTCAGTCTGTGTAAATTTGACTTTTTGTCTTTTTATGACAAATCCAAAGTTTTGATTTGGAAGATTTAAAAAACAAAGTTGAAGGTGGGTAAACTCATTGTGTATTGAGAAGGTTTTTTCAACACGTGCAGTTGAACATGTTGAGACATTTGAGAAAGCCAGCCTCCTCCCCCCCGGCCAAGTGAACCTTGAAAGGAGAAACAGGTAATAGTGAAGAACCTGTGGCATTTTCCCCCACATTCTAGTTGCGATTAGCAAACCTTAGAACAGCGTTTCTCAACCTGGGGGACCCCTGTGGGGGTAGTGAGAGGGTTTCAGAGGGGTCTCCAAAGACCATCAGAAAACATATATTTCTGAGAGTCTTAGGAACCCCTTTGGCAGAGAAGGCTGAAGATCTCTCCACTTGTCCTTCTCTTCCTTTTTGCAAACAGACAGCAAAATCCTCCCACCAAAAGCCCTCCTCCTCCAGTGTGATTGACTGGCCTGTCAGCCAAGGGGAGGGCTGTTTCTGAGACTCCAAGTGAGGAGGGGAGAGCAGGTGTGTTCGGCACATGGTAGCATAGTGTGCATGTGCGGGCGAGGGAGAGCGTGTGAGGCTGGAGGGAGGCTCACACCAGCGAGTCCCTTCAAGGCATGGGGGTTTCTGTGTGGGAAGTTTGGCCCAATTCTACCACTGGTGAGGTTCAGAATTATCTTTGATTGTAGGTGAACTGTAAATCTCAGCAACTACAGCTCCCAAATGTCAAAATCTAGTTTCCTCAAACTCCACCAGTGTTCACATTTAGACATATTGAGTATTGGTGCCAAGTTTGGTCCAGATCTATCATTGTTTGAGTCTCTGGATGTAGGTGAACTACAACTTCCAGACTCAAGGTCAAGCCCCACCAAACCCTTCCAGTATTTTCTGTTGGTCATGGGAGTTCTCTGTTCCAAGTTTGGTTCAATTTAATCATTTGTGGAATTCGGAATGCTCTTTGATTGTAGGTCAACTATAAATCTCAGCAACTACAACTCCCAAATGACAAAGTCAATCCCCCCCAAAGCTCCAAATATGGAGTATTTGCCCCAAATTTGGTCCAGTGAATGAAAATACATCCTGCATATCAGATATTTACATTACAATCCATACAAGTAGCAAAATTACAGTTATGAAGTAGCAACAAAAATAATGTTCTGGTTGGGGGTCACCACAACAAGAAGAACTGTATTAGGGGGTCACGGCATTAGGAAGGTTGAGAAACACTGCCTTAGAACATTCAGTTTGAAAATTAAGATTTTGAATATTAGAAATTGGGACAAAAGTTCATTTTCTTCAGTGCAACAAACTAAAGTAGTTTAATTAGCTATGCTATAATGAATTTACCTATTTAAAATTCTGCCTTTGAGTACAGACTATGGGATATATAGAATATTGCATTGATGGAGTTGTTACCATTGGCCTCAGTTTGTTCTTGCCATTGTCAAAAGTGTTCCATTTCTCATTTTAATATTGCATTCCTTCAAGTTAGATTTTTTCTATGAGTTAACTGCAAAGTTCACTATGGAACTGGGACTTTAACACACCTAAAAACTGTCAGATTGGGAAAGGCTGGCCTAAGGAATGATGTTTCAGCTTAAAACCTGTTCAGTGTTTTTCTTCTACTCTTCCCACTCGCATGTAGAATATTTACTTGCCACTTCAATACCTTGTCGATTAATAGTTAATGAAGGGTGATGGTCAAGCTGAGAAATATGCAGTACTCAATATCTTACAAACTGCGACTTCCAGTATTGCACACTGTTGGCTGGAGTTGTTGGTAGTTGTAATCCAACCATATTTGCAGGGCCTGTGTTAAACTAAGTAAGGAATGATGTGTTAATTTTAGGTAGAGCACTAGGATTCACTGCAAGTGAATGTGTGGCTGCTGCAGAGATCAACAGTGAATTAAGAATGGAGAATTCTTCATCAGAAATGTTTGATGTGTCTCTGAATCGCTACATCTTTTCTGCCTCCCCAACATCTTATAAAAAAAATTGTGATCTGCAGAGATCAGCGGTAAAACATATGTTTTGATCGTTTACATCAGTTGGTGTGAATTAGTTATATGATACCTTCTGATTCCAAGTTGGAAAGCTTTTAAAGTGTGTAATGCACTGAAGAAAGAGGTGGATGAAAAGCAAAAAGGGAGAGAATAATCCAGCAGGTGTTGGTTAGACTGGAGCTCTTAGTTGGAGCCAAGAGATAAATCTGCTAAAACATTTACTCTTTCCAAGGGGATTCAGTCTGATTTACTTTTGAGTAGAGTAGAGATGGGGAAGACATGGAGTTTGATAAAGGAACCGTTTGGCTCCAGAATAAAAGCTCCCACCTCACGGAAGCCTTCATTGTGTGATATCTTGAATAAATGGGTTAATGGAAAACAGAACACAGAGAAGAAATAAAAAGAAGCTAAGAAAGACTATTTTTCAATTGTTTAATTTCTTTTGCTTTCCAGCTCTTCAACTGATTTTGTGGCCTGTTAACAAAACTGCATGATGCATTTTCTGTGATTCCAATCCTAATTTTTTCAGGCTCGATTTTATTCAGTTTGCCGGTGGAAGAGCCAGGCATTCTAATGAATGAATTAACTCACTAAGACAATAGGATTAAGTGTTTTAGTCTACAGTGTTCCCTCGCTACTTTGCGGTTCACTTTTCGCGGACTTACTGTTTTGCGGGTTTTCCCCTCCTCAGTCCTCCCTCTCTTCCTCCATCCAGCCTTGAAGGGCCTTTCCTTCCTTTCCTTCACTCTCTCTTCACCCAGCAAAGGGAAAAGCGAGGAGGACTTGCTTCTTTTCCTGACAGTCCTTTCCTTCTTCCCCACAACTTCCACGCACCCTCTCAGCCCATTACCTCACCTGTTGGTTAAAATCATCCCCTACAGAGGAGGAGGAGGAGGAAAGGAAGGCGAAGAGAGCATGCGTGAGGGGAGAAGGGGAGGAGGAGGGGAGGAGGAGCCAGTGGGAAGTGTGGTGTGCAAGGGGAGGGGAGAGGAAGGGAAAAAGAGGAGAGGAAAGATAAGGTGAAGGGATTGAGTGAGTGGAGGGGGGGGAGTGCCCTACTTCATGGATTTTCACTTATCGCAGGTGGTCCTGGAACGTAACCCCCGTGATAAGCGAGGGAACACTGTTTATCACTATAGCTTCTACCAATATAATATATTGGTTTGAATGTTGGACAAGGGGTGTATCTACTCTGCAAAATAGTGCAGTTTGACATTACTTAAACTTACATAGTTCAAGGCTGAGGAACCATGTGAGTTGTAGTCTTGCCAAAGAGTGCTGGCACTTCTTCAAACTACAACTATAACTCCCAGGATTCCATAGGATTGAATCATGATAGTTAAAGTGGTGTCAAACAGCATTCATTCTACACTGTAGGTTCATCCTAAGACTTTGGGAGGCCAGATTTGATTCCCCACAAAGCTGTGGAAACCTACTGGTTGACCACTGACAAGTCTTCCCCAGCTGTAGAGGAACACAAAGACAAACCCCTGCTGAACAAATCTTGCCAGGAAAACTCTTTTAATAGGTTCTCCATAGAACCTAGTCAGATGTAACATGAAGGCACACAATACACAACAACAAATCCTGTGAGATCTTGCCTATGGAACTTTCTGACATACATGTTCAGAAAGAGTGGAACAAATGCATTTCAGATCCCCTGTGGACATGTGGTGTCTCAATTTCATTAACTGATCTATTTCTTCCTGCGCTATGAACAAGAGTGGAGAATTTAGCATTATTATTCTTGACCGGGAGGTCGTATATGCTGATTTGTAAGCCTCTAGCTTTAGTGTTACTTAGAGCAAAATTTTTAGCAAGTGGCTTTCCTTGGAAGTTGTATGTTAAACTTGTGTAAGGACAAGATAAAATTGTTACTTACTGCCATGCCAATTTAAAAGTGAAAGAAAGAATATGCCATCTAGTGGTTACTGCTGAGAAAACTGCATGTTTTGTTGGGAAATTGATATGGGTTTTCCCCAATTTCCTTGAAAGCTTATTTTATTTCTGAGTTCATTTGTTTCTTACTTATTCAAATTAAGTTATTTCAGCTATTACTTTTAAAAAAGACATTGTGAACTGTTATTTTTCTTCTTGGCACATCTTGGTTCTTCTCCAGATACTCAGACTTGACCCAGAGGAGTCGTATACTTACAGCTAAAGCTTTCATTGCAGTGATTCCTATTGCCAACAGTCCTTTGTGACATATGGTAGCAGACAACCTGTTGTGGACTTAGAAATTGCTCAGATTGGGCACAGATTGGACCACACATGATGCTATCTGCTTGGTGTTCCTAGCTTTTACACTAGTATGATAAATGTAAGAATCTAGTCAAAATACCTAAGGTTGAAACATACATGGAAATGTTTGCCTATTTATTGGTTACACTCCTTAAACTGCCAGGGCTGTTGACATGTACAGGAAAAATTTAAATAATTTAAGACTTCCACAGCTACAGTTTTGAAGTAATTGACTTTGTTTGTTTGCTGTAGGAGGCCTTACACAGGGAACAAATGTTGGAACAGAAGCTGGCCACCTTACAGCGATTGCTTGCTGTCACTCAAGAGGCATCCGATACTAGTTGGCAGGTATTGTGTGAGCTCTTACTTTTTAACTTTTCTTTAAGTCTAACATTTAATTTCAAAAAGTTTTAAGAACTACAGACAGTCCCTGTGTTACAGACATACAAATGACTCATAGTTAAAAATGGGAGTGACACAACAGGAAGTGAGAGGGAATCTACCCCTAGGAAGGGAAATTCACTCCTGGAAGAGTTACAATTATGCGGAAAAAGTATCTCCACTGAAACTTGATAACCAACCCTTGTTTCCATGACAAACCAACTTTTTCAAAACCCAATTTTCACAGGGACAGAAAGTGAGGTGAAATCTTTTGAACAGGGGCACAGACAACAAAACAAACATCATAGGGGTGTTAACCCTTCTCTAACTATCCAAAACACACACACACAATCTCTCTCTCTCAAATTTGTTACACAAACAATAATATTTTGCATATGTCACATAACAACCATTTCCTTATGAAATTTTTATTGTATGTCTTTGTTTTGCTTATTGTTGCTAATTTTAAAATGAATTTTGATTACTTCTTTTTTTAAAAAAAAACAGGCATTGATAGATGAAGATAGACTACTATCAAGGTTAGAGGTTATGGGAAACCAGTTACAAGCATGTTCAAAAGTAAGTGTCTTGGTTTATTGTGATACCTGTATATGGTATTTTGGTTCCCTGAAAAATCTAATGCAAATTGAAACTTCCTTATCCAGAAATTCAAATTCTGAAATACACCCAAATAAAAACTATTTGCCACAAGCCACCTCCTTCTGCCTTCACTGTCAAGGCAGAAGTGGGCAATTGGTGAGCCTACTGTAGTGAGAGGAGAGGCTGGAGAGAGAGACAAGGTTGAAAAAATGCACAGATCTATGAAATGGTAAGAGACATGGATTCTAACAGTTTCACAGATCATCAGTCTCTCGCTAGCTTCCTATCTTATACACAATACAAGTACCAAACAAACAAGTTGCAAGGCTGGAGAGAGACCCAAGGATCTTTGAAAAGGGCGGGGGCATGGATAAAAATTGTATACAGTTACCTCCATGCTATGCTTATGAGGTGTAAATAAAACAAATGAATTTTGTGTTTAGACTTGATTCCCATCTTCAAGATACTTTATTATGCACGTACGCACTTGCCATTGCAGGTATTTCAAAATACCTCCAGTCCAAAGCATTTATGATAAAAGCTGTTTAATCTGTGGTGTAAGCATATTATTTGTGTAGTTGATTAGTAACCTATCACGTAAAACGAAGACTTGCTAGATTTGTTCAAGGTCTGTACACACCATTATTATTATTTATTTATAAAATAGCACCATTGATGTATATGGTGTTTTACAGGCTAATTAAGATATGACACAAAAGGGGATGGTAGTGTGGGATTAAGTCCAGTAGATACTACCTCTTCCCTTCCTTCAAGGCCACAGTAGTTGTAGCTGGGTTGGAAGGGAGGGCTTTCATTTGTGTCTGGGCCTAGGCATGCTGAAGCAGTACTTGCCTCTCTTTCAATCCCTTCAAGGCCAGGGCAGTGGGATGGCTTTTCGTCTGCTTTGGGGCATAGATGTTGATGGAGCTGAGCCTGCTTCATCTTTCCTTCAGATGTCAGGCCTGTGGCAGTTTGAGTTGAATGGAAGGCCTTTTTTCTACTTCTGGGCCCATCCGTGATTTCATCATCCTGCTCACAGTGGCAAACCTAGTGTTGCAGGCCTATTAGTCACAAAGGCATTGCCCACTGTTAGCTTCTTCCCATCTCCGCATTGGTATTCAGTAGTGTGTTGTCTGAATATGGAGGTTCTAGTGATGATGCTTAATGCATATTGAGAGACTTAGCCTCCATAATCCATCATCATTTCTAATATGGTTAATACTTTTTAAAAATGCCAATATGGGATTTGTTTTTTCTGTTTGTAGAATATAGTAGAAAGGAAATCTTAACTTGCCCATACCGCTGAGGTTATCCAATTTAAATTTTAAATATTTAAATAATATATAATAATATATAATATATATGTTATTAATGCGCGGCCAGTGCCCCTTTTTATCTGTTGTTTTAACTGTGGTTTTAACTTTCAATGTATTTGGCTGTTTTTATGAATATGTTGTGAGCCGCCCCGAGCCATTGGGAAGGGCGGCAAACAAATACGAATATCTATCTATATCTATATCTCTCTCTATATATATATTTACCAAATCTTCCAGTTAGTAACCTGTTAAATTTTATTTGCAGTTCATCAGCTAGATATCCAATAAGGGTGTGAATGTAAAAACAAGGGGAAATTGAATGAAATGCTGCAATCAGGGAGAGAAATTCTGAATACTAAATTGTGAAAAATGACAATCGGTGAAATTATGTTTAACATTTAAGCCCTGAGAGGAAAATGGTTTGCCAGAGATAACAACTAAGAGGATTTTACAAAAACAGCCAGTTCCTGACAGTGTTCAAGCATTCTAAGGAATCTGGTGATAAACTTGTAATAGAATTACATATTTTCCAGACAAAAATGAGCAATTTTTATAAAAGTAAATGAAACCTGCAAGTTTTAAATCCTGGCCAACCTGTTTTCTTTACTTACAGAATCAAACAGAAGACAGTTTACGAAAGGAACTTATAGCGTTGCAAGAAGATAAACATAACTATGAGACAACTGCCAAAGAGTCCCTGAGGCGGGTCCTTCAGGAAAAAATAGAAGTGGTCAGAAAACTTTCCGAAGTGGAGGTATTTGCTAATTGTATTTTACCCACATTCTTAGTACACACAAATAATTTGCCTACATACCATGCAAATAAAACATTGGTATGTTTGAGGGTGGGGATTGTTTTATTTTTTTCATTTTGTGGTTTATCTACGGCTGTGAGTTTATTTGCCCCTACTATGATTGTATCAAGATCCTGCAAGGAAGACTCCAGCAATACATAGAGCGAGAGTTGCCAGATGTACAAGATGGGTTTAGAAAAGGCAGAGGAACGAGAGAGCAAATTGCCAATATCTGCTGGATAATGGAGGAAGGCAGGGAGTTTCAGAAAAACATTGATTTCTGTTTTATTGACTATTCTAAAGCCTTTGTGTGGATTAAAATAAATTGTGGCAAGTTCTTGGTGGTATGGGGATACCAAATCAACTTGTCTGTCTCCTGAGGAATCTGTATAATGACCAAGTAGCAACAGTAAGAACAGACCACGGAACAACAGACTGGTTCAAGATTGGGAAATGCATATGGCAGGGCTGTATACTCTCATCCTACCTATTCAACTTGTATGCAGAACACATCATGCGATTTGTGGGGCTTGATGAATGCAAGGCTGGGGTTAAAATTGCTGGACAAAACATTAACAATCTTAGATATGCAGATGATACCACTTTAATGGCTGAAAGAGAGCAGGACTTGAGGAGCCTTATAACCAAGGTGAAAGAAGAAAGTGCAGTTAAACATAAAAAAAACAAGATTATGGCAACAAGACTGATTGATAACTGGCGAATAGAGGGAGAAAACCTAGAGGCAGTGCCAGACTTTGTATTTCTAGGCACAAAGATTACTGCAGACGCAAACTGCAGCTAGGAAATCAGAAGACATTTACTTCTCGGGAGGAGAGAAATGACCAATCTTGATAAATTACTGAAGAGTAGAGACATCACACTGGCAATGAAAATCCACATAGTTAAAGCAATAGTATTCCCCATAGATACCTATGGATGCGAGAGCTGAACCGTAAGCAAGGCTGAGCAAAGGAAGAAAGATGCTTTTGAACTGTGGTGTTGGAGGAAAATTCTGAGAGTGCCTTGGATTGCAAGAAGATCCAACCAGTCCATACTCTAGGAAATAAAGCCCGACTGCTCACTGGAAGGAAGGATATTAGCGACAAAGATGAAGTACTTTCCTGAGAAGACAGGAAAGCTTGGAGAAGATAATGGCGCTGGGGAAAATTGAAGGAAAAAGGAAGAAGGGCAGACCAAGGGCAAGATGGATGGATGTTATCTGTTATCCTTGAAGTGACTGGCTTGAAGGAGCTGGGCAACAGCCCACGGAGCTCTGGTGTGGGCTGGTTCATGAGGTCACAAAGAGTCAGAAGCCACTGATAATTGTATCTAGGGAAAATGGGAGTGAGTCTTGAACTCTCATAGTCTGTATATCTTTCTTCTTGTCACTGTGGGAAATAATAACGCCAAATCATGTTTGTATATTCCTCATTTAAGCAGACTTTTAAAAAATTTCACTGAATGCTTTAATTTTGGTTATTTTCTGATCTTAGTAACAATCCCAGTGTTTAAGAGAGTATCAAAATGCCCCATGTCCACAAGATTGTTTTTGAATCCAGCACCCTATAGTTCCAAACACTTGATCCTAAATGGATGAAGTTTTCTGTAAGGTTTGCTACAACTTCATTCAGATGTTATATTTAGAGATGAGAATGCTTTGATTGTTCATTACATTTACCTTGGGAAGTGCTTAGAGCTCTCTAGTGTATTTTTAGTTATTGGAAATGTTAAAAATAGACCTAGAAAGTTTTCTAGTTGTAAAGTGCAATTTTTCTTTTTACAGCGAAGTTTAAGCAACACCGAAGATGAATGTACACACTTGAAAGAAATGAATGAACGGACTCAGGAAGAACTGCAGGAATTGGCTAACAAATACAATGGAGCTGTAAATGAAATGAAAGATTTAACTGACAAACTAAAGGTACCGATGGCTACATACACATGTTCGTTTATAGTTGTTGAAGCAGAGGTTGCTTTCAAACTTTGTTATAACCTCATTACTATATGTTGTTCACTTTTTACAGAGAATCTTGGTAATGATACTTTCACTGTTACATTCCATCATAATCTTTATAAACTTCTCTTTCCCCCACAAACTGAATTTGTAGTAATTGTTAAAACAAAAAGAGTATTCAAGAGGCTGTATGGTATGATGGCAAGTGCCATTATGCCCTAAATTTTAAAACAAAACAATTATTTTCAGATTTAGCCCAAAATTGACAGGTTGATTTTAGAACCTATATACCTCACAGTTTCACCTAAATTTTAATTTTATTACTTTCTGTTAAGCATGCCTAAGTTATTAGTGGATAATCATTTTAATGTCAATTCCTGCTTCCACATATGAGTATCAGGAGTCGACACTATTAGGGCACATTACAACTCAACTTCTAGTCATGTTCAAAAAAAGTAGCAAGGTGTTCTGAGCTTGTAAATAGGAAATGTTTAATATTTTAAAAGGTCTTTGCTGAATATATATTATTATTATTTTGTATTTTATTGTGTCCATAGTACATCCTTTCTCATGGTAGCCAAGACATTAGCGTTATAGAATGATAGGTAATGAACTTGTGGAAAAACATTATCTCTAATGAATTGTAGTATGTAAGCAAATAAATCATTAAAAAGGTTGCTGGCAGTTCTTCTGTGGGATTCACAATCCTAAGTAGTGGAGTCTTGAGGATTGTGGGCCAGGCTAGTGAAGGAGTACAGGCACATCTGCTTGATCCCTGGAGAAGCAAGTTCTAACAAAGGAGGTTGGGAGAATAAAAAAATGTTGCCGAGTGACAACAATGTCTGTCCATTTCCAATGTTTCCCAAGCGATACAACTGCTGATGTTGGCCTAACTTAGAGAGCTTTGTGTGTTGTGGTTATTTAATGATTTCTGGCACATCTATTCAGGTTAAGGGCCATTATATATTAACTTGTGTTGTATTTTGGACATGTACAATATTCTAAAGGATGAGAGTTCTATGCTGCTAGGCAACCATTTCTATTCATTTGCTGAAGAAGCTGTTTAAACAATTATTTATCTAACATTTCACAAAGCAATTTATCCTTTTTATTTTGTTAATTTGAGAACAATCAGTTTTAAAAAATAATAAAGAATCATATTATTTTCTCAGTGGTTGCCAGATCATGTAGAGTGCCTTAATTTATTCCCCTATTATTTATTTTATTGTATGCCTTTATCTTATATCCAGAAATTCGTTTTCTTTTAAAAGGCATGTGAAATGAAGATGGTCTTTTTAAATTAGAACGAAAGAAAGAGAAAATGCACAAGTTCAACAAAACATTTGTTAGGATTAATTAAAACTCTACAAAAACTGAGCATTTTTATAGTTTTTGATTTTTTAGTCGTCAGGCATACAAATACTTTCATAGCGGTAGTAGTTTTCCCTTCATTATTACCATTTTTCAGGAGGAGCTTTACAGCTTTCACTAGCTATCATAGAACTGAAGGAACAAAGATCAGAAGGAAATGCCACTGAACTTACATATTCCATACAAACATATATGCAATATTTTGTTTCTGGGAAAGTACTAGAACATATATTTTTCAAATCTGATACTTTTTCTGGCCTGTATGATTTATTTTATTTCTATTTTAGGAAGGTCTGTGTTGATTTTACCTATTCACAGCTTTAATTTTTTTTTAAAAAAAATCCAAAATACAAACTTTGATTTTGCAAGAAATTTGCATATGGTGATGATGGACATCTTTTTATTATGTCATTGTGACATAAGGGGACTTGAATATCCATGGATTTTAGTGACCACCCCTGTGGATACCAAGGACCTACTGCATTTGTTTTGTATGATAATTAGTATGATATCCCAAAAGTATTGTTTGGGAATGCTACTGTACAGAATATAATTTTGTAAGGTTGACTGGGTCTGGTTTGTCATTTTCTGAATAGAAACCGGCCATACCTATTTGTTTCATGAGCACTTCATAACAAATATGACGAGTAAAATAATTCTTTTTGTAGATATACTCATTTGCACTGAGAGTTTTAATTTTGTCCGATTTTACATGCTTTTCGTAAGACCTAGTTTGATAAACAAGATACATTTCCATTGTCTTTCTTAAAATGATCTGATCTATGAGTTGTTTTCTCTGGTTTATATGCAGACTGCTGAAGGAAGACAAGAGGAAATCCAACAAAAGGGACAGGTTGAGAAGAAGGAATTGCAGCAGAAAATAGAAGAGATGGAAGAGAGAGAGCAGGAACTTCAAGCAAAAATAGAGGCTTTACAAGCAGATAATGACTTCACCAATGAACGTTTAACTGCTTTGCAGGGTCAGTTCAGTAGTCCAAACATATTTCTGTTACACCTTTTTCCTTTAAAATGTGAAATATATATATTTTTTGGAATTCTGTTTACAGTCCGGTTAGAACATCTTCAAGAGAAAGCTCTTAAAGAACACAACAGCTTAGGTAGGTCTAACGTTACAATACTTTGCTTAATGCTGGATTTTTATTATTAACTTTTATCTCTTTCTTAGAATTCCAAATCCATTAAATGATTATAGGCAACAAGAATGTCGAATAATACACTTTCCTTTCATTGTAGCTTAATTTATATACAATTGATAAACCAGGTAATAAATGCTTATAAAAATGCCAGTAGAGGGCACTGCTTTAGAATATTCTATATAAAGAGCTTCTTGGACATTTTTAAAGTCACAATATTTCTATTTTCCAGGTGAAATTTTATGTCACCTTGGCTTCAACATATTTGTTTTCTTGTGTATCCCTCCCCCCATAAATGAGATGATAAAAGCATGCTAGAACTTGACCAAACATTCCAAAATTTGGCTCAGATTCGCAGCAGCAGAGGAAGATGTTATTGCCTCCCTTCTTTTCCTTTTGCATTTGGTAGTCAAATAGCTCCAGGGTTCACTGCAGGATGATATAAAAGAATAATGCTGATGAATGCAAAAAAATAAATAAATCTGGATCGAGTTTCTTGCTTATCCAAATAGGCCTAGGAAACACTCCCTAACTTTGTACTCCAGGTAAGAGTCACTGGTAGGTAGGCAGTGATTACAGCATTGGGTTAGATTGACAAGATTGGTATGAAGCGATTTCAGTGTTCCCAGTTTTGAAGAATGGGAGGACATAGTCCACTGGTTCTTCCGGGCCACTCAGTTTAGTTCCTCAGAATGGTCCCAGTGTGACTGTTACTACAAGGAGAATTTTTTGGGAAAGCCGCTTGTTACAAAGAAGGCCATTATTTTTTCCTTTATGCCTTTTAGAATTATTCAATTTTTTTGTAAATGTTATAAGAAATAAAGGCCAGCATCATCAAGCTTTTACAAGAACCATAATACATTTTGCATTTCTATTACTGAAATTATTCTTTGAAAATAATCCAAATGCCACCCTAAGGTTTGCCACCTCTAAATGGATTCAGCAAAGGACAATGGGCCTTTTAATTTAGTTTTAATCAGTACAGGAAGTTGACACCTGTATATGTAAGCCTATTTTACATATTCAGAATTAATACCATTTGTTAATTCTAGGCATACAAGTTGATGACTTCATTCCTAAAATTAATGGAAGCGCAGAAAAAGGTAGAGTATCCTGAATTACAGCAGTTTTTTTCTTCTCGTGTTATTATTAGTTATGAGCATATTCATTTATTTGCTCGTTTTTATTCTAAAACAGAAAAGGAGTAAGATACTATAGAATAAACTATTGGTGTTATAAATATGTAAAATTCTAGTGGAGTTGGTCTACACATTCCGACACCAGTCTGATTTGAAATCTTCCTCTAACAACAAAGGAAGTCTTAATAAAAGGATATAATGCCTACATGACTATAATATGACAGTTTGTAAGGAAGTATTGAAGTTTATTGAGTGTTGTGAGCCGCTCCGAGCCCTCGGGGAGTGGCGGCATACAAGATCGAACAATAAATATTTTTTTAAAAAAAAGTAACTGTGTTATAAAAGACAGATAAAGCCTGCTTGACAAATTAGGACAATAATCCCAGTAACACTTACATTTTTAATCTGATGCTAGCTGGAGTCCCTTTTAAATTCATGTAAAAAGTCTACTATTAAAAATATCAAAACACCAACAACATTTTATTTGGGGAGATACTAATATCTCCAAAAATGAATAAGGATGAGTAAAGAAGTTAATTTCTGGCTGACTTCGTTGAGGCTTCTTCCAGCTTGCTTTGAGCCCTATACACCTTTCCTTTGTTTGCCTATTAGCACTAATATAAATGTTTGCTTTGATTTTGCACATAAACCTTTTCCTGTTACCATTAGCCCAGATAAAACAGCAGCTTCTTCCTTTTAAAATATTAATCTTCGGTCTCCTAAATTCGTTGCAACTCTTCCTGAAACCCAGAGAAAACTGTTGGACAACTGGGGCTTTTTTACTATTACATTACCACACTTATTGAACAAAACATAAATTTAAGATGGAAAAAAACTTTTTGTTATCATCTGTAGTAAAGATTTGGTTGGAGTACAGACCAGATAGGTTAAAAAAACAGAAGTGAGTTCTCAGGGATTGGGCATACTCTTCTCACATCTATATTCTTCCTACTTCCCTCTCCAGTTTGATAGTATATG
This sequence comes from Anolis apletophallus, assembly GCA_030556195.1. Taxonomy (NCBI): domain Eukaryota; kingdom Metazoa; phylum Chordata; class Lepidosauria; order Squamata; family Anolidae; genus Anolis; species Anolis apletophallus. The sequence goes on along the minus strand of JARBWK010000001.1, from coordinate 40,159,824 downwards.
ATAATTAGTGCCTATAATTTAAATTATTCTTGCTTCTCTCCATATTTGTTTTGGGGACTTTATGGAAATCTGGCTTTCAAAGTGATTTTAAGGGTATTCTGAGATTTCATTTTAGCCAGGGCTAACAATTACGGTGATAATTGACATGTTTAGAAACAAGAAAAAAAATTAACTACATGCAACAATATCAAGGAACACTTCTAGGTAGGCAGCTACCCAGGGTGTGTGGGCTTCTCCAGTTCTCTGCAGGCTGTCATTATCCCTTTTTAAAAAAGAAGCAACTAGAGGGATTGTATGCGTGGGGCATGTGTGAGAGATTAAAAGAAAGTACAGGGTGGTTGAAAAGTCACACTATCATTTAAAAATGGAATAACTTCTTAATATATTTCATTTATTTATTTTGCAAGAATGTTTCTGTAAATTACAATATAACATTTGTAATTTACTTAGTTAAATTATGAATGTTGATGTCGCACAGATGACTTCCGTTTACCACCTCACATGCTTGCACCCTTTCACGTGCATTTTTCATGGCAAGGCTCAGTGTGTCAGGTCCTGGTACATGAATTTCTTTTTGAATGTTTTCTTTGAACTGCTGAATATTGTGAAATTTATTAATGTTAATAACTGTTTAGGTAGCCCCATATGGAGCAGTTAAACCAGGAAAATCAGTTGAAATCTGTGTTTCTTACAATTACAGTTTGTCCAGGCATGTCTCCGAGGAGCCGCATAGTCTCTATGCTCTTTGTGTGCACACAATAGGCTGTCAGTTTTCGAAATAACATTTTACAATTTTGGTTCATTGGACCATGCTAAATTTCTCCATTAAAAAAAATCCAGAGGTTGAAATGTTAATATCTAAGATTTTAGAAAATTCTTATTATGAAGACTATTTTGAATTGTTTAATGGTAGTGTGACTTTTGGGCCACCTTGTTGATACAAAATAACATTACAAAACATGTGGGTCTCTGTGGGTATGATAGTCGTTTTTAAAACTAAATCTTTTTGTGGAGAGGGCTTTGATGATGGGGTTCCCAGAAGGCTGTTTGGCAAGCCGAGCAATTTCTATTTTGCACTAAATTGTACCTCTTTGCTACCTGGGGTCACAAATACCACCTTATTTGATCACAGGAGATAATACATCTGTTCCTCTGAATTGCCAAGTTGTGCCTCTTACTAATTATGCTTTCCTTGGTTTTTTAAAAAAATACCCATTATTGACTATTCAAGAAGGGTAAGAAGTGTATGTTTATCCAGCTGTAATGAGTTAAATAATTTAAGTAGCTTAGTTGCCTCTTCTGCTTTTTATAAGGCATATTCCCTTTCAAACAAACATCAGCTATTTTCCCAAATTGTAGTTGCATTTATAATAACAGTCTGTTTTTATCTTAGGAGCTCATTATTTGCACACTTGTTCTTTTGCTCTTTTATTTAGTTAGTTCCACATCTTTCTCCTTGTCCTAAGCTCTTTTATTGTTGTAAACTTTTCATGTCACTTATTTTCCATGTTTTCTTCACAATTTAACAATCAGAATCTCTTTTTGCCATACAGCTTTCCTTCACATATAATGCACTGTTTTTCTGGCAAAACTTTATTGTATTTTCTTCATCCCTGTTTCCCCCCCTTCTAATACCATCAGGTTATAACAGACCATCATTCTTCAATGAACAAAGGCATTCAGGCTACTCCGATCTTATTCTGTCTTGTAGCTCTTGAAGTACAGAGCCTATTGTTAGTCTTTCTTTGTAAAGGAAGTGCAGCATAGCTCACCCTAGCTTTGCCTTTCAAAACCAATTCTTTCTCATTTGGGCCGGGTGCCTGTTTTACCAGGTTTCATTAGGATTCTGCCCTAAATCTCACATTTCTTCTTAGTTCCTTCCACAGTATCACCTGCCCTTCTAGCTGCTTTGCTTGCGGGAAAATTCTGCTGCCCTATCCATAAGAGAAGAGACTAGAGAATAAGATCTTACGGGTCTCTTTGGAGTGGTGCATTAGAAGAACTCTGTTTTGTTCCTGTCAGTTGCTGATAGTCCTGATCAAATGAGTTCATTTTTCTTTTCAAAACATAAATGTAGTGGCAATGTTTGTTGATGTCTGAGTGGTTAATTGGCAGATCTCACTCACCTGTGAATCCTGTTGATAAAATTAGGAAAGTCTATACTTATGGAAGCAAACAGGCTCCATAAGATTCTTGTGTTTCTAAAATGTCATAACAGATGTTTGAAGACAAGAGAAGAATACAAATATCATATATTAGTGAATGTCACCCCCTTAGGCTGTAGTTAGGCATACTCTTTTTGTGGGGCCCCTTAGAAAATTTAAAGTGCAATTCCTAAACGGAAAACATGATCCCATCTAAGGTAGGGTCTTTAAAAAGAATTGCCAACTGAGAAAGTTGAAGAGAAATACATAAAAGGTAAAAGGTAAAGGTTTCCCCTTGACATTAAATCTAGTCCTGTCTGACTCTGGGGGGTGGTGCTCATTTCCATTTCTAAACCAAAGAGCCGGCATTGTCCATAGACAACTCCAAGGTTATGTGGCTGGCATAACTGCATGGAGCGCCATTACCTTCCTGCTGAAGCTGTACCTATTGATCAACACACATTTGCATGTTTTCGAACTGCTAGACTGGCAGAAGCTGGGGCTGACAGTGGGAGCTCACCCTGCTTCCCAGATTTGAACCACCAAACTTTTGGTCAGCAGGTTCAGCAGCTCAGTGGTTTAACCAATAAATAGCTGTTTTAAAATGTTACACCAGAAACCATTACTCTTACTCTAAACATCTTAGACTTTATAATTAAGAAAATTTAATCATGGTATTGTTGGGGTTGTTTGAAGATATGATGCATCAGGTACATATTAGATTAATATATTTTGAAATAGCTAGAATCAAACCACTTGAGATTTGTTTTTAACAACTGCTATAGCAACAGATGAGAGGATATAAATGTCCAGCAGACTTTTTCAGAATTCTTCTTGAATCATGATTTAAAGGCTGCATTGAACAGGTTATTTGAAATAATTTACTGGCAATTAACCATTTATTAGTTTATTAAAATATGTTTCTATTTTCTCAGCTGCTTGTTAGGTTGTAGGACAGAGCAATTACACTCAGTGTAACCTGCTATGTAAAACCCAGTGGTAACCAAATAGAAGGAAAATTTATTTGTTGTGAGATGAAGTACCGTTCAGTTTAGAACTGTGAATTTGGAGATAATATTTCTTCATTATGCATATGAAATAGAATTGGGGCAAAATACATTTCTCCCACATTCTATCATTAAACTAACTTGTAGAAGTATATTGTTGACACAATCTGTATTTGGAATATGTGAACTGTCAACAATCCGAACAAACATTGTTGTAAATTGTAAGCCTTAATGAATTTTGAATATATAAGCACGCAGATCATAAAATTTGTATATTTACATCTTCAGTGTATTATATGTTTCACTGCTGCCTATTATTGGGATTTTTTTAATCCTCCATTTTATTTTTATGCTTTTTTTTGTGCGGAAACATCCATTCCCCTGTGCCTGTGAGGCTTCTAAATTTTGTATGAGCGCTCAAAAGATGGAGATATGAACTCAAAGATGTTTCTTTCTTTACTAGAGCTCTTTCTTTCAAAGAGTGGAGGGGACTGCACTTTTATTCATCAGTTCATAGAGTGCCAGAGTGAGTACACAGCCTTCATCGCATTCACTAAAAAGTCTATAAAAAGATTACCATCTATCATCTGTGCAGTTCTAGTGGTACTTTTGGAAGCTAATATAAGAAGTACAGCTTTAAAAAAAATAATGTATCAATCCCAGATCATTATAATGATCATATTTTAATATATGTTTCCATGTTGGAAGCTGTATCTTAATTATAGCTACTACTGTTCTATTGTAAAATAGTTATACTTAGTTGTATAGTTATGTTAACTGTGATGATTCTGCAATCATAAATAGCTTTATAAGATCCAGGATGGGACAGATTCTCAGGTTTTTTTTTTTGTGGGATGAGGTTTACCAAGTCAATGTTAAGTTGTAAATCTGGCTCAAAGAGTTCGGCAATAATTATCCTGCTTCCTCAGAATTATTTTTCTTGACAAATTTCCATTCATTTTCCCAACAACATGGGAATATTTGGAAACAGCAGAACCAGTCTGAGCTGAATAACCCATGCACAAAATAATCCGTATTTTTCTATAGAAAGAGAGTTGTATGAACTCTTCCATGATTATGCATCCAGCTCCTTCTCTTTATGCAGTTGTATTTGTGTGTCTGAATTAATCCGAGTCACCGGGAAAGACCTAGTTAAATATTCCATCTTACTGTTGAATACCAGCATGGGGTTGTGAAATTTAGAAATTTAGGTTCTGTGAAATTTAGATTCAGATTCTTGCTCAACTGTACATCTGCTTTCTGTTGTTTTAGTATAGCATGTGAAGAGAGAATTTGCATATCCCTCCATAGTAAAATACGTAAAATACAAATGTAGATTTTACTTTGGAAGAGATGTGCAGGTTATTATAAAAGTGTGTGAAATGAATCAGCTTTCCTGATGTTCATGGATTATTGCAAAATATTATGGAAATAAAGGAAAATCTTGTCCTAACAAGTTTTGAACAATTCAGAGGAAGAATCTATGTGATCTATAAATAATTGTTTAGGATGCTCAAGAAAACAAATCAATACATCAAGTATGTCCTTGTTGCCATCCATTTCATGCTACTTGCATTCATTTTGAGAGTGTTTCACTTTATTCTACTAAGTATTGTTACCTTTTAGTAACAAGATAAAAAACCAAAATCTGAACAGTGTATTGGCCATAGTATTCCCCATAACACAGTTGATGTTAATTTTTAATCTCCTTTAAATTTCAGAAATTGTCTTTGTCATTTTCCCAGATCTATCTTTCTGTCCCTGTACATCTCTCTCTGTTTCTGTGTAACCTTATTAAGTAATATCTGGGCAAAAAGATAAGGATTCACAATTTTATTATAACCAGCAATAAGTTCAGCACATACATTCCAAGAATTGTTAGATTAGGATGGTAATATTGTAGAAAGATATTCACAACTCAGACATTGCAGCCTTGTTTAAAAAATGCCAAGTTAAGACAATGAAACAAACAACATTGAAATATTATTTATTTGTTATTATTATTTAAGACTTTTATATCCTGGCCTTCTCACCTCCGAAGAGGGACTCAGACCGGCAAGAAATAAAGTATTGATAGATCTCTTACACTAACTAGAGACACCTAATATTTGCAGTACCCCTTCCCATGTTAACGGTGCAATTTGTCTCCATGTGAACAAGTGTACAGTAAAATATCTGCAAATTGTACAGCTAGGTCTTGATTTTTCTTTTTTCTTATTTCTCTTTTTTTTAATATTCATAGGCACATACTAGTCTAGTTCATTCTAGTTTCTTAAAATTGTTAAGAACTATGATTCTCTGCATAGAACACACTTCAGAAAATATTAATAATAGTTGGAAATGTATGTGATTAACCACTTAGATCTACAGATTTAGAACCTGCAGTGTACTTTCATGCATGCCCTTAATAAAACAAATATCTGAAAGTTGCATGTAAGAGTATGATATGGCTATGCTTTGGGGTTTTTACCCCCAGTATACTTTCATCGTGGCTTACTGGGCTTTTACTGTTAACCGTCAAGGTGCATAACAATGCACGTTTTACTTCTTGACAACACAGAGCCCTTCTAAAAGTGCTTTTGTGATGTTTTATGTTCTAGTTTTATTATTTTTAGTAGATTTATGGCCCAGTTTTAGCTGTACTCTATAAGCCTTCTTGAGACTGTTTATTAAAATGGGGTATAAAATACTGGCCAGGGTCTAGAGGTGTACTTTTGCTGGATCCCACAACTTCTGCCAGAGTCATGAGCCCCCCCCTTTGTAGGTCCCCATGCACCCTCATAGCCTGTTCTACAGTCTTTGGCCATAATATACTTCTGAAGCAGCATAGGAAGGGGAATAAAGTTCTGATTGTAGTGTAATGTATATCAGTGTAGACATGAAACACTAGATAAATGAGGAGATATAAAATGCAAAACATATATACACACCCAGTATACGTGAAAGGAATACTCTTCCTTTCTAAAAATGCTCTTTCATTTCTAAATATTATTGCCTGTCATTTGAGGATCAGAAATGTTTTGTTATTGTGTTTAGATGACAGAACATTTTTATACAAGTTCTTTACAGATAGCGAATGGGCTTAATTGTGTTCAGTTTGTGCTTTTCTCTCCAATATCCTATATGTTATATAGTTGATCTATTTTGAGCATGGTCTATTTCCATAGAAAAGATATATCATGCATAACCTAAGCTTCAAGCAGAAGTTTGGTTTTCATAGGGTGATATGTGGTCTAGTTTTTTCTTAATTTGTCCACTTATGATAAAATATCTAAAATCAATTTTTAGGTTGCATAGTTTCTGTTGGAATTCCAATCTTATCCTTGAGCATATGTTTTGGATTTGCCTTAATTAATTATCCTTATCAACCTTCATTAGTTTGTTTAGCAAAGACCCCCACAACATCCTACACATGATGTATCTGTTCAGATTTGTGAGACAAGCATTAGAAACATCAAAATGCATTTGATCGCTTAATTAATCTTTCATGTGGACACATGAGCTATCATAATTGAAAACTATTTGAGCAGGGATTTTGTCTCTGAAGGTTGTTCATACATGAACATTGTAATGTTGCAGTTGTAAAAAAGGGGACATAATAAAATACATTTAATAAGAAAAATAAGCAGTTGAAATCTGTGTGAATTATTTCCACAAATCTTCACATTCTCATTACCATTTTATTGTTCGACTTTTCCTGCCTTCAAGATAGTACAGAATGTGTGATTGTCTCATTTTCTGCCCCATCTGTCTTGTGCTACCTCTTATTCTACCCTCACCTCCTAGTTTATGACTCTTCTGGTTATCTTTGTTCCTTCTCCTGATACTTTCATTTGGTTTCTTAGTCTGATTTTTCCACATTGTCATATTAATTTGATTTTCTTTTCCTGTCTATTCTTGTACTGTGTGTTGTTCCTGCCTCATTAGTTTGCTAACAAAGTATGAGGCCACCAAAGTTGTACATCTTGTTCCAGTCTTCTTTCATCCTCACTTGATAGTCCCCTCAGTGATCATTGCAAGAAAATAGTGAACACTTGTGCTGAATTGCCAACTTATTAGCAGCTACATGAGAGATTAATCTATTTTTTCTCTTCCTTCTTAAATTTAGACAGTGTGAGGAAATAGTTGGGCTGGAGTAAATGTGTGGTAGAGGTATATGAGACAAATAGCTATATTTTGGTTTCAGTATAATCTATTTCTTCTATTCTAAGACACACTTTTGCCTCTATATAAATAATTGTAAAAAGAGGTTGCACCTAAGAATCAAGGTTGCCTGTGTGTGCATATATACATACATGTTGGTGATGCTAAAATTAGTGTGTATCTTTCGCATGATGGCATCTTAGAATCTAAGAAATGTGGTATATTGTTAGCTGCCCTAGATCACATGTCAGGAGAAAGGAGAGACGTGTATTAATTGAACAATATAGTTACAGAGATGAATTATGTCTGTGGCGGAATTTCTGTATAGTTGTGAGCTAGATGACATAGCACCATTCTGTGTACTGTCTTCACAACAGTTTGTCATGTTTCTCGTTTTTGGACATTGTAACAGAACGCGACCGTATTGTGTATTAACGTGACCACTATGTATTATGTGTGGACATTGCATATCTATGTTGAGCACCTAGAAAAATGCTATAACAATAAGGAGGACAACTGGGTGAATCAGTAGTAATAATTAATGTCTATGGGTTTGTCTTTTTTGTAGTTCAAACAGTTTCAGTGTTGATTACATGTCATTATGAATTCTTTGTGAATTGTGTTTGTTGTTGAATTTTCTCCAAATACATAAATATCTACATCTTTTTGACCAGTCGGTGAACTATGTAGGTTTATAATTACTAGTCAATGTGATTATAAATTTATTATTCTATATGCTAGGTTCTGGGAACATACAGAGTGCTATTGCACTTGCATCCTGCTTATTGCAATTGCTTTAGCTACTGTGGAGATAGAATGTAGGACTATATAGACCTCTGATTTGATCGAGCAGGGCTTTCTTTTATGCCCCCATGTTTCCATTCAGTAGCATTGGTTCACAAATCCTTCCACAGCATTTAAAATGATTTTTAAAATCTTACTTCGCATAGAGATTTCAAACTGTATTTTGTATAATGCTTTCATTGTACTGGAAAAAAACCACTGTGTCTCGCACAGAGAAGTGTGAGGTAATTGCTTGTTTAAATTTGGTCATGGAATGTAGGTTGAGACGTGTACAAAGAAATGCTTGCACGGTTCCAGCTAGGATAGTAACCCTTATTTTATTCAGCAGACAAGCTCATAGACGAAGGACATCTTTCCAGAGTGGATGAAACAAAGATTCTGAAAGGTTAGCCTTCCTGATTTATTTATTTTTGAGGCATGTAATGGACCTTTGAAATGGACTTTGAAGCTTTTTTTATGAATGTGAGGAATTTTTAAAAAAGGAATATGATACACTAAATTCTTGCTCACACCCTTTTCTCAAAAAATACTCCTGCTTCCAAGTACTGTTCTTAGCAGTGCCAGTGTTCATGATACAAATAATAATAATGGAGAGATATTTGAGACATACTTTTGAGAATACAGGTAAAGCTTTTCTGTTTTACAGGCTTAAGTAATATATTTGCCTACTACAAATTAATTCTCTTCCGATAAATGATCAACTAATTGTAGGACTTACCAATTACTGTGAAATATATTTTTTCAAGATTTTACATTTTGCTATAGAGTTTGAATTATAAAGATTTCCTTGAATTCTGTGTATGTCTTTATAAAAATTTTAATACTTCATCTAATTCTTTTAATCAAAGATGAATATTTTTATTTTTATTCTTTAAACACTAACAGTTTTTTTTAGGTTTGTACTTGATTGGTTTTCTATGTGTTCCTTTTGTGCAAAGTGCAGGAGGCACACCATATTTGGAAAAGAATGCAGACAATAAACACAAGTGTAATTCAATGCTTACATGCCAGTATTATCTTGAAGAATGGTGAGCTATTTTTGCACTGATGTGTAATGCATTCCATTTACCCTCTAAAAGATCCATCAATGAAGTTTTAAAATAAAATATAAAATAATACAGTTATTTTAATAGAAGAATAGAAGAAACCATTATAAATGTGAATGTGTCACCTATTCTAACAGACTAGGTGACACATTAGTCTAACAGACTAATAAATGTAAATCTGGATTTTTGCATAGAAAGGTACCAGCAGAACAATTCATGCTCTGTGCAGGGAAAATGTGAGATTAAATCCCTGGCATCTCACTTTAAAATAAAATATATATTAAAAAGTCCTCCCTAACAAAAAGTGAATTTGTCACCTATTCAAATTGACTAATACAATAAACACAAACCTGAATTTTTGCATAGAAAGATACCAGCAGAATAATTCATGTTGTGTGCAGGGAAGACGTCAGATTAAATCCCTGACATTTCACTTTACAACAAACAAATCAAGTAACAGAAAAGCTGACTTTCTGAGACTTTGAGGAACTGCTGCCAGGCTGTATGGACAAATAGTCTAACTTGGCATAAAGTATTTTCTTATATTGATATAATTAGTGCTGTCACCAATATGCTGCCTTTTCATTGATTACATCTATAACATTTTTGAAACCTTTGCTTAGGGTCGTTAAAACCAAATGTGAAAATATTAAATACCTATGTCTAAGGCTGAGATCAAAAAACTGTTAAACTCCCCATCCAAGTAGTCTTGTGGAATTCTCTTCAGCAGCAGATTGCCATGGCATACTGTTTTCTTACTTTCCTTAGTTTCAGACACCATCTGCTGTGCAGCGTGAAAGCTGGCATTCAGGAAACTTCACTAAAATTCTCCATGGGGAATCCAATATATATTGAAAAGTGTTTGTGTCATTATCACTATAGTTAACAATACTGAAAACTGGGTGCTTTATCTTTTGTGAACATGAAATCTGCGGTTAAACGTTTTATACAAACTTTGTAGAATTATATATATTGAAACTTAGAATTAGAATTAGGAAGTGGAGTAGGAATGAGTAGACAGGAAAATGAAATTTACTGTGTTTAATGCCCATGTCTCGGATGACTCACAAATACGTCATTTGTTCTTTTTCCATATAGGGAAATATGAATTACACTGCTGCAAAAGGCATTACATTCAGATTAATACTTTCAAGATAATAAACTGTCAAGAAATCTAGTAGCATTTTAACATGCAATACTGGGTGTGGTGGTAATAAAAACAGAAGGAAAAAAGTCATTGGTAGACTCTAAAACCATTACAGTTTTTGTATTTGTTCACAAAGTCTTAAACAATCCAAGACCCAAATATTAAAAATATCATTTATCTCTTATTCCCTTATTTGGATGCTGTGTTTGCCATGTCTCTAGCTGGTGCTGAAGATATCAGAGACCAAGTGCAGGATGGTTCAGAACAAGACTTTTTGTGTCACAGCACCTACTGTCTGGAGCCATCTCCCAGTCCATTTTTTAAAAAAGCTTCTTCTGGTTTTCTGGCAGTTAAAATGTATTTGTTTTAGTAAGCTTAACCAGATGCAACCAATTCATAAATGTTAATGAATAAATAAATATTGATTTCATCTGGTTCTAAAACTTTGAACAACATCTGCCAGCAGGTTTATGTAGATGCTGAAGAAACGGGTGTGTATAGCACCAAAGTATCAATCAATCAGTTCAATCAATCAATTTATTACTTGCTTAGATGCCCTCCACCAACGGTGCTCTGGTCGACTTACAGAATAAATCAATAAAACACTTAAATTATCATTAAAACCACTAATTAAATGTTCTGCCAAAGAGCCAAGTCTTCAGTGCGACAGTAAAACAACTCAATTCGCGCATGGCTCGGATGTCGAGTGGCAGAGAGATCCACAGTTTTGGGGCGGTGGCAGAGGGGCGGTGGCTGGGAAGATCAAAGTGACCACTGGGGTTGATAGGGTGAGAGACGGTCCCTAAGGTATGCTGGCCCTTGGCTGTACAAGACCTTAAAGGTTAGAACCAATACCTTGTAGGAGATCCGGAATTCGATTGGTAGCCAATGCAGCTGATACACGATAGGTGTTATATGACATCCCACAGGATTTCCTATAAGAAGCTTGGCAGCTGCATTTTAAACCATACGCTCTTTACGAAGGAAGACCAACGTAAAGAGCATTACAGTAGTCCAGTCTCGAGGTGACCATGGCATGGACCACTGTGGCCAAGGCCTCCCCGGAAAAATAGGGTGCCAGCTGCCTGGCTTGGTGAAGATGGAAAAACGTCTATTTACTGACGGCGGAGACCTGGGCCTCCACCGTTAGCGAGGGGTCCAAAATGACACCTAGGCTTTTCACGGTGGCCAATGGAGCAAGAGGTTCACCGTTGAGGGCAGGCAGTGGGCACTCCACTGCCTCGGGGCGGCCAGGCCACAGGATCTCTGTCTTTGCCGGGTTCACCATCAGCCTGCTAGCACGCAGCCACCCAGTCACGGCTTCAAGGCATAAGGTGAAATTATTGGGTACCGAAACTGCCCCAGTCTCCAGACGCAGAAGGAGCTGGGTGACATCAGCGTACTGATAACACTCCAGTCCAAAACTCCGTACCAGCTGAGCCAGTGGTCAAACATAGATGTTAAATAAAAGAGGGCAAAGGATAGCCCCTTGTGGCATCCCACAGTAAAGGGGGCGCCTCTCAGAGACTTGTCCCATCCACTCTACTCGCTGCCCCCGATTCCGGAGAAATTAGCTGAACCAATTAAGGGCCAGCCCACGAACTCCGGACACAGCGAGGCGGTGTATCAACAGATCATAATTGACTGTATCAAACGCTGCAGTGAGGTCAAAAAGCACTAGCAGCGCCGATCCGCCTCAGTCGAGCTGGGAACGGAGTTGGTCTGCGATGGCAACCAGAACAGTCTCGGTCCCATGCCCAGAATGGAAACCGTACTGGAAGGGATCTAAGCCGGCTGTGTCATCCAAGAATTTCTGCAGCTGTCCCGCTACCGCCCACTCAATTACCTTGCCCAGAACGTAAGATTCGAAACTGGGTAGTAATTGGCAGGAATCAAAGGGTCTAAGCTCGGCTTCTTCAGCAGGGGGCGGACCACTGCCTGTTTAAGTCCATCTGGAAAAACTCCTTGCTCAAGGGAGCCATTGATTATATTTGTCAGAGAGCCTCATAACCCCTCCAGGCAGTCCTTGACCAGCCAGGAGGGGCACGGATTGAGGGAGCAAGTGGTCAGTTTAGCAGCAGCGAGGATCTTGTTGATAGCCTCTGCGTCCAGCGGGATGAACCGGCTGAGGGCAGGCCCGGCGAGCGGCCACGGTGCCTCAAGCTCACTCACTGTATCAATCGTGAGGGGCAACTCCTGACGGAGCAAAGCAATCTTATCCACAAACTTTTGAAATGCCTCAGCTGTGATGGCCGAATCTGGATCGAATTTTGAACCAGAGGGGCCAAATTGGTCATAGAATGAACTATTTTGAAAATTTGCGCTGGGCAGGATCTAGCAGAAGCTATTAGAGAGGTGTTATATACTTTTTAGCCTCCTTAATGGCTAACTCATTGGCCTTCCTAGCTGCCTTATAAGCAGATTTTGTTGTTTCGTCAAGGGTGCGACGCCACGCACTCTCTAGCCATTTCCATTCTCGTTTCATCAACCACAACTCCTCAGTAAACCAAGGAAAGTAATAGTTTTCTACCACCCATTCTTGAACTGCCCACCTAAGTAGGAGAAGAACTGTTGAATAAAATGCTTCACATCTACATTCTGTGGATTGATCCAGGAGGATAACAGTTTCATAATATTAAAAGCCCTGGGTGGTCAAGGAAATATCAATAGGAACATACACAGTCTGTTAGTGACCAAAATAAAAGGAAACATTCTTTTGAGATGGGTCTGTCTGCTGAAGTGGTTTACCCAAGAAAGAGTGATTATCCATAAGCCAGTAGTTAGTAGTACTAATGCAGTCCAAGGAAGGGTTATTTAAGGGAGAATTCACAACTGCTGGAACAATGCTTCCTCCAGAAAAAAAATGTTAATTATCTGGCCACAAGTACCCATTTCTCTTATCTAGATACAATTGGCCAGAATGGCAAAGGATTGTAAAAAGTTGGTAAAATGAGTTTTCAGTGCCCTTTGACACATCTTTGGGTTGCTATAACTATAATGTTCTTGTAGTTCTTGGAATGTTCTTCATTTGTATATAGTGAATTTAAACTAGAATCTGTATTAGAGTAAATATGAGAGTTTTATCTGTAAATGATATTCTTAGGAGTCACCTGAGTTTCTCAGCCACGATAAAGAACACCTGCCATTGCTTAGAAAAAGCTCAGATGGCTAGCACTTGCACCTTGGGAGATAACCAGGTTTCTTTGTCACGGTCAGTGCCACCCAATAGGTCTTCTCAAGAGGCTCTAATAAGTTTTTTTAACAGGAAGCTTTCCCATTTTTTTCCTCCCATTTGCATTTCAGGATACTGTTCCCTCCCTGGAAATCTGAGGAATTTGTCTAATTGCTAAGGAGCAATTACTCCTAAGCATCCTGATCAATTCTGAAATTCCAGAGACAAACTACATTTTGACAGGAGTATCAGCCATGTCAGTAGACAATTCTATTAGGTCAGGAAACCAATTAAAGCCACCAGGTGATGAGAATAGACCAGTTGAACTTGTTGCTCACTCCTCCAGTGGTTAGGAGGCACCAAATTGCTTTGGGTGTTTATGGCACCTTGTAGAGAAACATAAGTAAGGACAAGAAATTGTTTAGATCTTATAGTTCTAAAATGAGAACAGGTCTGGGAGAAAGGAAAGCAAAACAGACCAGTTCAGATAACAGGAATTAAAATGACGAAATGGAGTTACATGTTTTTGAGGCCTTTGACAAGGTCCCTCATGATCTTCTGGCAAACAAACTAGTCAAATGTGGGCTAGGCAAAACTATGGTTAGCTGGATATGCAATTGGTTAAGTGAACAAACCTAAAGGGTGCTCACTGATGCTAACCTCTTCATCCTGGAAAGAAGTGATGGGTGGAGTACTGCAGGATTCCATCCTGGGCCAGGTTCTGTTCAACATCTTTATTAATGACTTGGATGAAGGGTTAGAAGTCATGATCATCAAATTTGGAGACAACACCAAAGTGAGTGGGATAGCCAATACTCCAGAAGACAGGAGCAGAATTCAAAACGATCTTAACAGACTAGAGAGATGGGCCAAAATTAACAAAATGAAGTTCAACAGGGACAAATGCAAGATACTCCACTTAGGCAGAAAAAATGAAATGCAAAGATACAGAATAGGAGATGCCTGGCTCGACAGCACTATGTATGAAAAAGATCTTGGAGTCCTTGTGGACAATAAGTTAAATATGAGCCAACAACAACAATGACTCTATTCTTATATCCCGCCACCATCTCCCTGAAGGGACTTGGGGCGGCTTACATGGGGACCAAACCCAACAGAAACAAAATAAAATATAGCACAAGTAAAATACATCACATTGCAATAATTAAAAAATAAAATCAAGCAACAGGCATCATAAAAACATAAGAATATAAATAACCATCAGCTAGTAGCCAAGAACAGTGGGTGTGTTCCGATCTAGGAGGTCAGGGCAAGGGCTAGTGCAATGCAGCTGTAAGGACGGGGCTAATAATAGAGTGCTACAGAGCCAGACAATTAATTAGGGCTAGGGGAGGGGCCTAGTCAATAGATGAACCGATTAATCAAAGGCACATTGAAACATCCACACATTCAGGTTTTTACAGAAGGTAAACAGGGTGGACCCTAATCTAATCTCCCTGGGGAGAGAGTTTCAGAGCTAGGAGCCACTACCTAGAAAGCCCTCTCCTCGTCCCCACCAATCGTGCTTGTGGCGGAGGAGGGAGGGAGAGAAGGGCCTCCCCAGCAGATCTTAAAACTCACGCAGGTTCATAGAGGAAGATATGATCAGAAAGATAGGCAGGACCCAAATAATGTGATGTAGCAGCTAAAAAAGCCAATGGGATTTTGGCCTGCACAAATAGGAATATAGTGTCTAGATCCAGGGAAGTCATGCTACCCCTCTAGTCTGCCTTGGTTAGACCACACCTGGAATCACACTGTGTCCAATTCTGGGCAATGCAATTTAAGCTTGTTTTCTGCCGCCCTGCAGACTAGGATGTGGAACAATGGCTTCAAACTATAGGAAAGGAGATCCCACCTGAATATGAGGAAGGACTTCCTAACTGTGAGAGCTGTTCAGCAGTGGAACTCTCTGCCCCAGAGTGTGGTGTGGCTCCTTCTTTGGAGACTTTTAAACACAGGCTGGATAGCCATCTGTCGGAGGTGCTTTAATTGCGATTTTCCTGCTTTTTGGCAGGCGGTTGAACTGGATGCTCCATGAGGTCTCTTCCAACTCTTCCAATTCCGTGAGAGGGCTTGTTTCAATTTGGGCTGCAGGGCTTGTTGTTTAAAGATGTATTAATGTGGCTAATAGTGGTAATTTGATATAGTCCGTTACTAGATGCGTAGTATATAGCAAAGTGAAAATAATTTTCTTTATGTTTTTAATTCTTGTAAATGACAAATAATAACAGTTTTTCTCCTATAGCTGGGAAATCTATGAACACAGTAAATGTGCTACAAATCTTACTCATCTCAGTGTTACTAGACAGCCCTTATCAGTATATTTCCCTTTGAGTTTTTAGTGGCTATCCTATTTGCTATAGAAAATGAACCTCTTCATTATTTCTCCTCTGTATTTCAGTGAAATTGATACATTTTTAATTGTGGTGTATTAAACAACTTAAGATTGATTTCTTTTTTTAAAAAAAGAACTGTGATGCAAAGAGGTGTTGTAGCACTTGTGAAACTGAGAGTAAGAAGCAGTATAAGAATAGATGCATATGAAAGCTTATACTACAAGATGCACCTGATGACATAGAAGAGGCACCTGATGAAATAGACTTAAGTCTACAAAAGCCTGTGCTACCAATGTCTTTCTTCAGTTAGTCCAGAAGGTGCCATGAGACCCTTAAACACCAATTGAGACCAACACAGCTGCTCTTGAATTTTCTCTATGTAGTGTTTGCATGTTATGAAAACATTAGCTCTATGTAATGACTCTCCAACCTCGGTCAGGAAACAAGCGTAGATAGTAGCACGGTCCAACACGATTTTATTGCAGGTACAAAACTTGTGAAGCTAAAGCAAAGTCCCGCCACCCAAACACACCTTTTATACCCCAACCCCCCTCCCCTGCCCACGCAATGTCCAAGGAGGGTTGCACCATATCCAGGTGAGTCAGCAGTTCCCATAGTCCAGGGGATATGACCTCATAAGTCTCTGAGTCTGTACGTTTTAGAACAGTGTCCAATGTCCATGTCCAGAGGAGGTTACCTCACTCCCCCAGGACTCAGCAGGCATCTGGAAGTTGCATCACTTCCAGTCTGACACAGCACAGCTTCTCAGGAACTAGAGCAAAGGTCAGCACAGCTCTCACAGAACTGGGACAAAGGTCAATACCACCTCAAGGCAGACTGGGAATCTGAACTTCTTCAAAGCTCAGATTTCCCAGCTCTGACATAATGTCCTTCTCCACCGTGTCCTCCCCTGCAGAAACAAAATACCATTCAATCCTTGGGAGGTAGGGGGACCCATGTACCTTTTAAATAAACTACAATGAAATGTAGGGTGAACCTTACCTAACCCCTTTGGCAGAATAAGCTTATATGAAACCCTATTTACCACCTGTTCGATCCTAAATGGGCCAATGTACTTCGGGCTTAATTTCTTCGAGGGCAATCCCAACTTTAAATTCTTTTTTTAAAAATAGTATTTATTGAATTTTCACACAAAGGTTTAAAACAAAACAAAATCACGCACAACGGTCGGCGCTTTTCAAGGAGCGCTAGTGCCGTACATAAAACAAGACAAAATCACAAACGACAACAACTGACTTAACTTGAGTACTTCCCACCCCCAAACCCACCTTGCGTAGCCCCCTACTTGGGGCTACATAAGTTCAAATTATTCTTAATCATTTAAAAAAAACCCGGTGTACTATGACATGACATCCTGATATGGTATTAGAATCCTTATACCGCCTAGCTTTCGGGGTTCGCCCAGTCGTTAAATTTGTTTTGGTTTAGAAACAGTTCAACCCCTTCCAGTCTGTAGTTTTCGGGTGTCTCTGTGCCAGTTTTTTGGGTCAACAAGTCCATTTTCATGATATCATTAAGTTTTGTAATCCAGTCCTCAATGCTTGGGGAAACAGCTTCTTTCCATGATTTTGCCAGGATCAGTCTGGCTGCAGTGATACAATACACAAAAATTCTTTCAGTATTTGAGTCCACTTCAAAATCCAACAGGCCTAACAGAAAATATTCTGGTTTTCGCTCCACCTTCAACTTCAGCATGTTAACCATCAGCTTATGCATTTTAATCCAAAAGATTTTAACAAGTTTACAGTTCCACCATAAATGTATAGAACTTCCCACCTCCGTTTTGCACTTCCAGCATAGCTGGCTATAGTTTTTATTATACCGGGCAATTTTTTGGGGTGTGTGATGCCATCTATGAAATATTTTTATATTATTTTCCCTTAAATCGTAAGAGTATGTATAGCTCCAATGAACTTTCCACACCCTCTCCCATCTGGCGAGGGGAATTTCATGACCGAAGTCCTGAGCCCACCTTATCATACAGGATTTTATTACCTCCTGTTCCATTTTTACTTCTAGCAATTTCTGGTATAATATGGTCAGTTTCTTGGTTTTTCCCCCCCAAATTTTATCCCAAAATTGTTGCCTCTTCGTGAAACCCACAATTTTGTCTCTGTTAAAGACCTCTCTTATTTGTAAGTAGTGTAGCCAGTTCATGGAGCCATCCAATTCTCTTAATTCATTAAAATCCTTTAACCTCCATTCTTTATTCTCTTCTTTTAATAGATCCCTGTATCTTAGCCACCCCTTCCTTCCAAATTGCCTCCTATAAAAGGCCTCCTGTGGAGACGTCCACCATGGGGTCTTTTCACATAGAGATTCTTTATGCTTCAGCCAAACCCTCAAGAGCGACCTTCTTATTGGATGGTTCTTAAAATTTTTCTCGATTTGTATTTTATTATAACACAGATAACCGTGCCACCCAACTCTTAAATCATGACCCTCAATAGCGAGTAGGGTTTCTTTTTCCAACTTTGCCCATTCACCAACTGAGTCCAAAGCACACGCCTCGAAATATACTTGAAGGTCCGGAGTCCCCAGGCCACCTCTACTTTTTGCGTCAACCATGTTTGACCAACTTATTCTGGGGCGTTTCCCTTTCCAGATAAATTTTGTTAGATCCCTCTTCCACCCTAGGAAGAGTTTGTCGTTGGTTAGAATAGGTAAATTCTGGAATAAAAACAACATCTTTGGAAGGATATTCATTTTTACAAGGGATACCCTACCTAGAAGGGACAGATTCAGGTGATTCTGTCCAACTTTAAATTCTGAGTAGACAACCACACTAGGTCGCCCTCAGCATACACCTCTCCCTCTTGCCTTCGCCGATCTCCGAACAGCTTATATGACCGTTGCGCTTTCCCCAGGGCTTCAGTCACTTCTTTCCACTCATCTTGCGCTCGCATCTTCCAATCACTCTTCTCCTCTTTCCCTATCTCCAATAACTGAGGCAAAGGGGCCACATCCTGGCCGTAAACCACTTCAAAGGGCGACCTTCCAGTAGAAGAGTGCACTGAACTATTATACGCCATCTCAGCATATGGCAACAGATCCGACCAATTATTCTGCTCCCTATTACTGAAAATACGCAGATAACCTCCCAAAGATTTCTGCGTTCTCTCAAAGCCCCCATTGCAGCAAGGATGGTAAGCAGTCGTAAGCCTCCTCTCAGCCCCTAATACCTCCAGAAACCGTTCCCAAAACCGGGCAGTAAACTGTACCCCACGATCACTAAGCACCCGTGCAACCTATATACATGCTGTAATACAATTCAGCTATCCTCTCAGCGGAAGGCAAACCTTTTAAAGGGACAAAATGAGCCTGTTTAGAAAACAGGTCCAACACTGTCCATATGTAATGATAGCCGCGACTAGACGGCAACTCCCCCACAAAATCAGTACTGACATGCGTCCATGGCCGTACCGGAGAAGCTACTACCCGAATCAAACCCTGTGGCTTAGCAGCGGGGACTTTGCTTCGCGCACAATCCTCACAACTTCCTACATACTCCTTAACTTCTGTCCTCATACCAGGCCACCAATAACGTTTCTTCACATTCAAGAGAGTCTTGGTAACTCCCCAATGGCCTGCAGTCTTATGATCATGATTGAGCCTTAACACTTTCTTCCTCACCACTTGAGGCACATACACCTTAGTCCCCACAAGCCATAACCCGTTCAACCACTTACACTCCTCCTTATGACTACTCAACCAAACATCCCCTTCGTACCCCTTCTGCAACTCTAAACACCATTCATCTACAACCTCTTCCTCCTTCTTTACCTCCGCTTTCACTTGAGACCTTGTCTGCACCGCCAGACCCCATTGCTCCTTGGTAAACACCTCCTCTGACCTAGTACAAGAATCCTCCCCCAAATGAGGATAACGAGATAGCGTCTGCCACCACATTCTCCTTTCCTTTGATATGTTGCAACGAAAAAAATTAAATCGCGCAAAATATTGAGCCCATCTCACCAATTTGGGAGATAGCTTTTGAGGATTCCTCAGATACTGTAAATTCTGATGGTCAGTCAGCACTACAAAGGGAAAAACAGCCCCCTCCAAAAACTGACGCCACGTCCAACGCACTCTTCACAGCAAACGCCTCTTTCTCCCACACTGGCCATTTCCTTTCTTGCTCCCCAAACTTTTAGAAAAATATGCACAGGGGTCTCAGGTTCCCCTGTTGATCCTTCTGTAACAACGCTCCTCCGTATGCCCACGCCGAGGCATCACACTGTACTATAAAAGGCTTTTCCGTATCAGGATGCATCAACAAGGGCCGCTGGTGAAAGCCCCTCTTCAATCTCACAAAGCTTCCTGACACTCATCTGTCCACCCCAACTTAGAGCCAGGGGACCTAGTCCTCTTAGACTCCCCCTTCCCCTTAGTCTTTAACAACTCCGTAAGGGGAAGAGTTATCGTCGCAAAGGCAGGGATGAAAGTGCGATAGAAATTTGCCAAACCCAGGAAAGCCTGTAACTGTCTACGGGTTTGTGGAGCTTCCCAGCTCAACACATCCTCCACTTTAGTCGGATCCATAGCCACGCCACTCTCGCTAATCCGGTAACCCAAAAAATCAATCTGGCTTCTTCCAAATTCACATTTACTCAACTTGACATATAACTTAGCTTGCCTCAATCTTTCCAACACCTCTCGAACCAAATGCACATGCTCATCCTTGGTACGCGTCACGATTACAATATCATCCAAATATACAAACACCCCCTTATATAAAAGGGGTGCAACACCTCATTTATTAACTGCATGAAAATACCGGGGCTCCAGCCAATCCGAATGGCATCACGACCCATTCGTACAGCCCGAGGGACAAAGAAAGCTGTCTTCCATTGGTCACTTTTCCTCACTCTCACCATATGGAACGTGTCTATTAAATCCAATTTAGTGAAAAATCTACCTCCCCCCAACTGGCCTAACAAATCTTTAATTAGTGGTAAAGGGTAACCATTGGTAGTACTGATGGCATTCAGACCCCGATAATCAATACACAATCGCAACCTCCCATCTTTCTTTTCCCGAAATAACACTGGTGCAGCAATAGGGGACTCGGACCTTTGGATAAACCCTTTCCTTAAATACTCGTCAATCTGCTCCCTTAAAGCTACTTTCTCCTGCACCGTCATAGCATATATCTTAGGCTTAGGCAATACCGCCCCCTCCTTAACCTCCACCCGACATTGAACATTTCGGAAAGGGGGAAGACTTTGGGCTAATATGGGGTTGAACACATCTGCATAATCCCAATATTCCTCGGGCACTCCCTGCACCCCAACCAACTCCTTTCTTTCCATATTCGGTTCACATTGCAAAATCCCAGTCCTCCAATCAATTTTAGGGTTAGCTTGCTCTAGCCATGGCAATCCTAACACTACTTCATGGCCCTTAATTGGTGCTACCACAAAGTCTATATTTCCTTCCCAAGGCCCCACCCGACCTTTTAAATCTTTAGTGCCCAATAAAGACGGGCCCCCACCAATAGAAGACCCATCTAACTGAGTAAAGATCACCGGCACTGGTAATTTTTTAGTTTCTCCCCCTAAACTATCCACCAACTTTGGCGACATGATGTTTTCTGAGCATCCACAATCAATCAATGCCTGTTTCTCTATTACCTCCCCTCCTTTATACAATCCCAATGAACACTGTACACTTGGGGCACTCACTAACACTCTTTGAGTCCATATTGTCACCTACAGCTGCTTTAGCTGCAGCCAGTTTTTCTGATCCGCAACTGCTTCTGCCAGCACTGGGATGCAAAATGACCTGGTTGGGAACAAATGAAACAGAGGCCCCTTCCCATCACAGGTTTTTTTCATAACACTGGGACGTCCGTCACTGCTACCATGCCTGGCCTCTCCTCCTCGGAATCGTCCTTCTCCAAAGTTGCGTCCTGGTCCTCTGGACCTCGCCGACTGGAACTTTCGACGTTGCACCTGGGCTAAGATCCCCTCCACGCTGCCGGCAAGCTGGATCCATCCATCCATGTCACCCGGATCATCTCGATGTAAACACCATTCCAGGATCTTCCTCCGCAGACCGTCCTTGAAAAGCTCTAGCAGCGTTGCCTGGGACCACTCAGCGACCTTACCCGCCAAACTCATAAATTCCTCCGCATACTCCGTCACAGATCGGGGGGCCCTGAACCAAGCTGCGCAATGCCTCCTTGGCTTTTATCCTCTCCAAAGGATCACGGAAATGATTTCGGATGGCTTGCAGAAAGGCCCGAACAGTTCTTAAACATGGGTCCTTGCGATCATGGCATTGTACGTACCATTCGGCCGCTCGTCCCTTGAACACTCCTTCAATAGCACGTACTCTGCTGCAATCGCTTGGGTATAAATGACCGTAATCCTCCATATGGTCATTTACTGCAGCAATGAAGAAGGCCACCTTGCAAGCTTCTCCCTCAAATTCCACTCAAAGGTTCCTTCTTCAACCGACCTCCAAACTCTTGGGACTGTACTCCCCTCACTGGGGGCCTCTGACCTCGAGCTCCTCTCCCCATCCTGGCTGGCTGCGGGAGATTCGGATACACCTTCTCTCGAATGCGGTTCACCTGAGCCGGTTTTCCCTCTGACATAGGGACCCCTTGGCTTTCCTCCGGACGATCCCTTGCAGTCCACACTCCCGAAGGAGATCTAGGACGCTCATCCGATGGACCGCCGTCCATCCAGGAGTAAAAGGTAAAATCTCCTCCTCCAGGGGCACTCCACACCGAATCCACCGGCTCCCTCTGCGACATCGCCCGGGACATCCTCCTCAGAGTTTGCTCCATGCCTCCATCTTGCACCGCATCACTTCCAACTCTGACGGTGCTTCTGGTTCAGTGGTTTCACTTCCACTATCCTCCAGGTCCACCTGAGCTGGGGCAACCTTCCCCGCAGCTTCTCTGGTCCTGCCATCTACTGGATCCACCTGAGCTGGCCCACTTCTCCGCACAGCTTCTCTGGTTCCTCCGGTCATCCGGAAATCCACCTGAATGGGAGCTCTCGCCCCCATTTCTCTGGAGCTCACCTGAGCGGACCACAACCTTCGTTCCTCCGCTTCTCTGAGCTCGTCCACCTGAGCTGACGAACGCCAAGACGCCATCGCTTCTCTGGACTCGTCCGGGGAATCCCCATGGTCAATAGTGGTCCATTCCCACTCCATGGTTCTCCGGATCTCATCAGGAGCAAGGTTCCACGTATCGATATACTCCTCCTCCTCTCTCGCCGACCTCGCCATTTCTGGGAAAGTCGAAACGGGCTTTAGCTTCTGTAATGACTCTCCAACCTCGGTCAGGAAACAAGCGTAGATAGTAGCACGGTCCAACACGATTTTATTGCAGGTACAAAACTTGTGAAGCTAAAGCAAAGTCCCGCCACCCAAACACACCTTTTATACCCCAACCCCCCTCCCCTTGCCCACGCAATGTCCAAGGAGGGTTGCACCATATCCGGGTGAGTCAGCAGTTCCCATAGTCCAGGGGATATGACCTCATAAGTCTCTGAGTCCGCATAATTAGAACAGTGTCCAATGTCCATGTCCAGAGGAGGTTACCTCACTTCCCCCAGGACTCAGCAGGCATCTGGAAGTTGCATCACTTCCAGTCTGACACAGCACAGCTTCTCAGGAACTAGAGCAAAGGTCAGCACAGCTCTCACAGAACTGGGACAAAGGTCAATACCACCTCAAGGCAGACTGGGAATCTGAACTTCTTCAAAGCTCAGATTTCCCAGCTCTGACACTCTAAAGCATCATCTCCTTTAAATACGTCTATTGAAAATAGTGACTGCTTTGCCACTACTTCCTAGTACTAGTAGAAGAAATATTAGAAATAGTAGTAGTAATTATTAATATTTTATATTCGTTTTATATATCACCTTTCTCCCAATAATGGGCCTCAAGTCCCCAATTTACAAACAAGATAGTTCTGTAGGTTTGTTCTTAAAATTAAGTTTGACAGGGTGTTAACTCTTCCCTATGTGAAACAA